>JAAGNO010004864.1:17755-48245 GCA_033439905.1 Ceryle rudis | reverse complement strand
GCGCGGGGCGCGCGCGGCGGCGGGGCGGGGGGGAGGGGGGAGGGGGAGGGAGGGGGGGGGGGGGGGGGGGGGGGGGGGGGGGGGGGGGGGGGGGGGCGCATCACCAGCCGGTCCCGCCTGTAGGAAGGGGCTCCCCGGCACAGCGCCGGAGGGCCGGGGCTCAGGGTAGGAAGCACCTCAGTGCGGCGGGGCTGGGCCCCGCTCTCCTCTCGGTGCGGCTCGGAGGAGTGACGGCGAGGCGGCGAGTGAGGACCCGGATGCAGACCCGCCCCGGAGAGCCCGACCCAGACCGGGCGGCGCGGCGCGACCCTCACCTCAGGGAGAAGCTCAGCAGCGGGTACCGAGGGCGCAGCGCGGCTCGCACGCACTGAGCCACCGCCGCCATAGCGCCTTCCTGCCCACCGACCGCGTCAGCCCGTCTCCTCGCGCCCCCGAGAGGCTGCCACCAATCAGCGAGCGTACAGGCCAAGAGTGACGCGGCCAAGGGCCAATCCTCAAGCCAAACAGGAGAGGCCTGCGGGGGCGGAGGGGTGGTGCCCGCAGCGTTTCTGGGGGGCCGCGGGGAGCTCCAGTGAGAAGGGCTCTCCTCGCCCCACCTCCGGGGCGGAAGGTGACGCGGAGGGCGGGGCTGCGCGAGAGGTAGGGGGAGGGCCATTTTGTCATGTGAGGGAGCCCGCGGGCGGGAGGCTGAGTCGGCCTGGGCTGTGGGGCCTGGCGGGGTCTCGCTGCGCGCCCTGGGGATGTTAAAGCAGAACGTCAGGAACCAGGGCCCGCGAGAGCCAGCAGGGCACTGGCTAAAGTCAGGCGTCGATACTGGTCAGCGCAAACTGGAGGTGGTTTGGTGGCTGCTGGTGGTCCAGTCCAACGATCTGCATCTTTCCTGTGCAAGTTCTGACCGAAAAAAGTTTGAAATCGAAGGCTGCAGCTCTTCTTTTTTTCTTTTTCTTTTTTTTTTTTTACCTGCTTAGTAGTAGTGATGGTGATTTAAAATACAGACATTTCATTAAAAGGGATGGCCTTGCTAATCCACTGCTTCCAAATTTGGCCACCTGCTTGTGCAAGTGTCCTGTTGTAAAGAGTTTATGGGAACCCTGCTCGGTGGTACTTGGAGGATCACTTACTAACTTCAGCAGCATTATCAATTAGTTTTTCATTACTCTGTTAAAAGGGGAAGAAATCCAGGTCACGCATTTACTGTACATTCCCAAAGTGAAGGTTGTTCACAGGTGCTTGAACACCAGCTGCTAACCTGGTTTCTGCATAAGTCTGTGCTCTTTCCAAACAAAATCTGAAGGATGGAGAAGATGTCGATTTCGTAGTGCAAATACAGTAAATGTTCTATAAGTATATAATTACAGTATTGCCAAAAGAGAAGCTTCAGGAGACATTTCGGGCTTTGCCACTTGAAAACCCTGCAGAAGTCAGGACCTTGCGACGTTCAGCCTTTGGCAGAGTGTACTGTTTTGAGCGTGGCCTTTATTTGTCAGGATGGCTTGTCTATGATGCGTGGCTTTGTGGCCTCTGCAGAAAGCACGATAAATGGTGTAACGAGGCCAGTGGCCTCATGCCATGTGAACTGTTACGTCCCAGGGAGTCTCACTGTCTCACAGTTACATGGCTGTGGATTTCTCCTCCTGTGAGAAGATTTGGAAGAGCTAGAAGAAGCGTACCAATAAATCCTCTTGGGTGACAACAGGCAACAGCTCTAAGATAAGAACCAAATGGTTTTGTAGTCTGTGGTTTTTATATTTTGGTGATCAGTATTTTGTGATGTGACACTGGTACAGTCCAGTAGCTTGCCTACACAGAACACGGCAAAGAAAAAGGGTGTGTGTCATGTACTGTTCATACATGGAGTTGCTGTAGTGCTGTCAGTACCTGTGTTCTGGAAAGTCGCTAAGCCACAAATTCCAAGCTTCATCCTCAGAAATACTGAAAGAAGTAGTCGAGGAATTGTGTTAAAGATGCTGATATTACTGAGGAGGGATCAAAGAGAACAAGCTGCAAAATAGGAATAGCCATAGAGGACAGTACTCACAGGAAGCCATGAAGAAACGAGACAGAGAAGATAAGTGGATCTTTTAAAAAATCTTGGAAAGATTATTGGCTCCTTACAAAACCTAGACAAGCAGTCTTGACTGACTCATCTTTTTTGCCTGTTGTTTCTCCGTGACACCCTCAGCACGTTGCTTCTTATTTCAGCCTTTCTTCGTTCTCTGCTGTCTACCATCTTTGGAAGTTGTGCTTGATTAATAATTGATCATAAAATCACAGAACTGATAAAATGTTGAGAAGATCCCATTACCAGCATATCTCATTACTAATTTGAGTCCAGTATGTTCTACTCAGATTTCTGAAACAAGTTCCTCCTCGTATTTGGATTCATTTACAGTTCATAGGCCTTCTGCAAGCAGATTTTCAAGGTACATCCCAGTGAAAATTTTGTTGTGGTTTTCTCAACTTGAACAGCTGTCAAGAAAAACCCACAGCAAGCACAGATACTGACAGCTCCTGACTAAACAGCATATGCAGCACACAGTAAGAACATGCAAGGTTACATGCAGCTTGTTTGCACTGTGACTGATGTTGGCTGTAAGTACTGTCCTGCTTTGACCAAAATGAGAAAAAACTTTTCCGGTCTTTGTTCTGCTCTACGCTGTTGCATTCTGCTCTGTTTCGATCGTAGTGCCACCTAGTGGGTCGGTTTTTTTAAACTCAACTAATGAGTATTTGGCATCTCTTGCTTGACCTGGTTGGCAGCCACAGATGTTCAGCTGCAAGCAGTTTTGTTCTTAAGCAGTCCTCTCCATATCAAGCGGTCTTTTGCTCTTCACATAAACACCGGGTTTGAATATGATTGGATGAGGAGCAATGCTTATCCTGGATTTTAAAACGTTAACCAGCTGGTGCTTTTCAACTTGATGTGGTTAAAAGTATATATAACATTTAATTTCTGTGGACCAGTGATAGAATCAGGTAGTTTGGATATAATTCTCTGTTCTTCTAGTGATGCAAGTTGTGGTCCTGTGCAGTTATTTAGCCTCATTTCCACATTTCTACAACTACAAATGGGAGGGTAGCAGTCTTTCAGTACTGTACAAGAAAGTTGTTTAGAGAGCACAAGGGAATTTCTGTGGTGTTTTGAAAATTCAAAATGTCAACTGAATGATAAGTCTCCTTTTTGTTATTAACATTCCACTTGTAGTAAAGAGACTTGTAATCCTTCGAGAGGAAAAATGCCGTAAATGCAAGATTTGTACTTGAAAAGTTAAATGAAAAATTAAGGCATTTTTGTTTCTCTAAAAAATCCCTCCAACCAGCCAGTTCTGTCTTCTAATGCTAAGATACAGTCTACTGATATTCAGCCAGCAAAGAGAATGCCATTACATTTGTGTTTCAATCATGAACTACATTATTAATGTTTGGAGGGTAAAAGCAAAAGGGTATCATATCATCTCTGATCAGATATGTTATATGTCATCCTAATAAGAACCAAATATTGAGCTATGGTGGGAGCAAGTGGAAAAAAAAATACACCAAAAAATATCTCAGTACATATTCTAGCAGTGACCTTTCAGGCCAGTTACCATGAAATAGCTTACATCATATTAAAAAATGTTAATTTATCTATAAGACTGGTGCTGAACTATGTAGCAGGGAAGACAAAGTGGTTATTCATACCTGCACCCTTTAGAAAAGACTGAAGATAAGACCACTGAGCCATAGTATTCCATAGTCCAGTGTGGGAAGATGTTTAGTGTAAAATTAAAGGATTGATCCCTGTATATAAAATAAGAAAATGTTTTCCTCTATAAGGTTTGTTGAGACCGAGGATCAGCTACACCCTGGATCCATTTCAGACAGAGGACAATAAAGATGAAATCATTGTTTGAATCCAGAAACTTTAAATCCTGAAATGCAGGTTGGGGTGTGGGGGGAAGATAACCCTACTTTCTTTTAATTAGAGTGGTACTAAGATGGTTAATCTGTATGTTAAGGATTTATAATTTTTCATTCAAACATTTTATGAAATCTCTCCCAAGAGAAAATGTGTAACACTTACAGTCTACCTAGTTTCTCCTTAGGCTGGAAATACAGAGTCATACATCTTACGATGATTATAAAGAGAACTCTCTGAGTTCCCATAGCTTTTTGCAAACTAGTTTGAAAGGTACATTTTGTAACTATCTGGTTGCCTGGAGAATGTTGTCACTGTGTTGGAAATCTAATGGCTGTAGCCACAGGGCTCTGAAGCGAGCTAATTAGAGCAATTTAGAATAACAAAAGTTCTGTTCCTGGGAGGACACTGAGGAGATCCTTCCCCAAAGCAGCATGCCACAATTTCAGAGACAATTTATTGTAATATTCCTGGAGAAATCATCTGGTATCCCAAGGATTTACAAATCTGGTTAACTCCTATGGTTTGTTAGCGTAGTCCTCGTGGTATCAGGAGCACTCACATGTCATGTAACATTCCTGGAGATATAAAGATGGAAAAGCTCTGTCAATGAAGCATTGTTGGCCTTCTTTAGTCTCGTTACCAATCAGACCCAAGCTGTTCAAATGCACAGAAACAATCTTCTATCATGCTGATGTGGCCTTCCACCTTGAGACATATTCACTGAGCTTTGAGTTTTCAAATCAATTGTGATTCTCTTAATCTGGTGTTATGGATTTTCTTAATACTCTTTGTTGAAAAAAATTGCCGCCTTTCAGTTTATCAGAATAAGTTGATAGCAGGTCAGCTCTCTTTTGTCACATTCAGCTCTGGCGAGTAGACAGGAGGTGCTGGTATCCATTTCTCTACAAAGGCTAACCATGGAAGTTACTGGAATGGTATGTTGACATTCTGATCTACCTTTTTTTTTTTTTTCTTTCTTAATTTTTCTTTAAGATTTGATGAATTAGTTGCCGTGGGCCCGTTTCTGCTGCCCTCGTGTACGAGTGATTTGTATCAGTCAAAGGGAACGTCGTGCGGCGAAGGACTGCCAAGCCAGGTGCTGGGCAAATAGGCTGCCGGTGGTGCTGGAAAAGCCTGAGGCCTGGCTATTTATTGCTCAAGTGTAACTTGTGCAAATATTTCTCCCTTGCTTTTTACATATTTTTTCTGATGACTGACAGGATGTTGAACAGCATGGTTGGCCGGGCCAGTGCGCAGAGCTCTGTTTAGCTGTGATGTTTTAGTGCTGTGATTCACAGTTCAGTCTCATAGGTGGGCTGTTCTTTGTGCACCCAGCTGGCTAACAAAGGAGTGCTCATTCTGCTGACGTTGCGTAAGGGTATTGAGAAGCTCTGAATAAATGAGGCGTAAAGCAAAATTTAAACATGTTATCTCTGATTCTATTCAACTCCTCTAGAAAGCAGCAAGAGCTTCTAATTGTGTTTCTGTGCATAATTAATGAGTGGGTGAACATTTCTGTGGGACCCTTGCTGTCCTCCATTCAATCCTAACCTGGCTAGGTGAGTCTGGCCCCACTGGGGACAGAGAGTTCAGCTAAAAATAGCTGGAGCAGGAGGGAATAAAAAGCTTCTAAAAATCTGACTACTATATGAATAAAATCTATGTAACACCTTTTTGGTGCTTCATGTGGAGGTCACAGTCTCTGAATCTGGACTTAACCCTGTTCCTAAAATGAGTGCTTTGGCACTTCGTTCCCTTTCCACAAGCATCTCTGAAAGCACAACTGCAACCCTGTTACAGGAGCTCGCATCATTGTCAAAGCCAGACTGGTGAAATTTAAGGTCAGGGAAAGGAGTGGTTTTGTCAGATTTTCCACAAAATCAGTTTGTTGCTGTTAATGATACCTATGGTATAACTCCAGTTTTCTGAGTTTATTTGAATGTAAAACCTATGGCAGGCAGGTACAGACTGAACTGAAGGAAAGCCCTCGTTTTACATCCATGGTACTTGCACCTTGTTCAGAAAACAAGAGCATGGCTGCTTTAAGTTTTCTAATAGCTGTCACAAAAGTACTTTCACTGCTGTTTTAAAGGTCACCTCAGATTTATGAATCACCTTAGGTTAATGTGTTATTAATCAGCCAGAAACGGGTTGAAAATTATTGGTTCAGCACTGTGAATGCTCTTGTGCTAGATGCTTATAAAATAAAATATTGGGAAGGGAATCTGTACTTCCATCCTATGTTAAATAGGAATTCTGCTGCTGTAGGTGAAACCACATGGTCTTTTCCCTCTGAGTCCATTACCAGCTCCTGGTCTCTGTGCTGTTCTCTGAGGGGACAAGCTGCTTCTCATTGCCCTTACAACCCATTGTTGGTCCTTGGATTTTGCCAAGGCTTATGCTATCCTTTCTCCTTCTTCCCCTGTCACCTTCTGCTCTGCACTTCCCATCACCATGTCTGCTCAGTTCAGAGCTGAAGAGCCTCTTTAACACACAGCTTCCATCTCTGCTTACTCACTCATTCCCGGGTTTTGCCGAAGCTGTCCTTGCTGAAGATCACATCATGATTTGTGACCAAGAACACCTTCACCCTTTTGATATTAAACATTGCTTCAACAGCACTGTGTTCATTTCTAGAGGTGGTGTGACCGGTACCCCCTGCTCTGTTTTGTGATATTAGTGTTGGCTGATAATTATGCTTGTTCTGTGGTAAAACATTAAGGTGGAGAATCCCTGCACTGCTGTGGCTTCTCTTTTAATTAATCTTTATTACTGAACAAAGCAGACTCTTCCACTTCAAAGAGCTTATAGCTTTTTTTATGACTAGTGCTGTCTGTAGTTTATTAGACCACCTTTTCCTGCTTGTTTAATTTGCATTTTAAGCCTATGTTTAAAACGGTATTTCTGTTGTGTCTTTTTAAATATGCGTTTATTACTTTTCTATGACTCCCCAAGTGCCTTGGCTGGCAAAGTCTTAATGAATACAATTACTGTCGTGTTATAGCTATGAAAATCCACTCCTTGGAATGGGCATGCAAGTTTGAAGAAGCTGAGGAAAAAGAGTATTTTTATCTCAGAATTATTTTAAGTGAACTCGGTTAAATGCATAGGAAAGCGGCTTGTAAAATTATTTTGCAGTTATAGAATCATAAATCGTAGAATGGTTTGGGTTGGAAGAGACCTCAGTTGTGAACTGTTAATATGTTGATCTTCCTAATTCTACATTACGCACATAAAGCAAGTGGTTTATCTGTACTATTACTGCAGTGATGTTTGCTCTGTAGGACAGGTCCACCACAGGCTAACTTTGTAGAACTTGAACACTGACAGTGGTCTGGAAGGAACAAAGAATTCTGTATGTGCTAGAAAACCTGCTTGAGTGTCACTCTACATTGTCATGCTAATTAGCTCTGAACTGGTTGTGCTTCTGGAAAGCAAGGAGTATCAAAGACAGCTTGTAGCTCGTATAGCTCTATACTGCTCTGCGGACACATTAGCAACTGTCTACACATCAATTTGATAACTTTTCTGGTATTTGGAACAGAAGGAGCTGTTTTGCACTGCTGGTGGTTGTTTTTCAATAACAATTGTTAATACCCTGGTGCTATACCAAGTGTACAAAAAAGAAGTTGAGGCTTCAGAGATAAGTCTGAGAGCTGTAAACCAGATGCTGTACTCTTCTGCCAGAAGATGCCATGATAGGCTCAGAGGATCTGTTCTCATGGTTCTCCACATTGCAAATAACTGTGTTTCAGAGCCAGCTTTTCAATAAACTCCAGCCAAACTACGTAGATCTTGTAAGCAGTTGCCAGCACAACTGTAAGCAAGGTCAAGCAAGAGCATAGCACAGGAAATATTTATGCATTAATGGCAATTTCCTTGCATGAGCTCATGGTTTGTAAAGCAGAAATTCTCACCCGGAGGCAATTCCGAGGCTGCAGGTAAATTTGCCCAGATTTTTACTTTTCAGATGTTAGCTGCCTTTTGTGAGGGCTCTGCAGATCACGAAGGAAGAGCAAGATGCCGATAAAATTAGGTGATGACTTAAGGCAGTATCAACTTTTCAGGCAGAATCACTGAATGGGAGAGACAGGATACATTTATCTTCCTCTGTTGGCAAGAAGTGATGGGTTGACCGTGGCCAGCAAGAAAGCACCCACCAGGCACTTGCTGATGTTCCCCTACAGCAGGAATGAGGGAGAGAATCAGAAGGGCAAAAGAAAGAAAAACTCATGGGTCAAGATAAAGACAGTTTAATGAAAAAAAACCCACCAAGTGATGGAAAGGCAATCACCACCTCTCACCAACAGACCGATGCCAGCCTCTAAGTGATGACTGTCTTGGAAAGACTCCTTTCCCAGCTGAGCGTGACATACGGCATAGAATAACCCTTCGATCAATTTGGGTCGGCTGTCCCAGCCAGATCTCCCAGCCTCCTGTCTGCCCCCAGCCTGTTTGCTGGGAGGGGCAGAGTGAAAACCAGAAGCCTTGGTGCTTTGTAAGCACAGTTCAGCAATAGCTAAACCATTGTGTGTTATCAACACTGTTTTAGTCATAAATCTAAACCACAGCATCATACAGGTTGCTGTGAAGAAAATTAACTCCATCCCAGCCATAATCAGTACATAAAATAATTGATAGGCCTGACCCTACAGCGGGATAACCACTGTGATAACTATAAATACAACTTGACTGCATTTGTATAGAATCATAGAATCACAGAATGCTTTGAGTTCAAAGGGACTTTTAAAGGTCATCCAGTCCAACCCCTCTGCAGTAGTCAGAGACATCTGCAACTAGATCAGGTTGCTCAGAGCCCCATCAAGCCTGACCTTGAATATCTCCAGGGATGGGCCCTCCACCACCTCCCTGGGCAACCCGTTCCCGTGTTCCACCACCCTCATGGTAAAGCACTTCTTCCTAATGTGCAATCTAAACCTACTCTTCTCTGCTTTAAAACCATTGCCCCTCATTCTATCACTGCATTCCCTTGTAAACAGCCCCTCCCCAGCTTTCTTGCAGACCCCGTTCAGGTACTGGAAGGCCGCTATAAGGTCTCCCCAGAGCCTTCTCTTCTCCAGGCTGAACAACCCTGACTCTCTCAGCCTGTATCTTCTGATTTTCTTCAGTTCATGTTAATAGCATGTATCCATTTGATATAGAGAAATACCAGTATCTTAAACTCCTAATAAATTTTACAAAAGCTGTAAGCAAAGTTTTCAAATGGAATGGCTGAAATTGTGCATCTGATCTCTATTTATGTACATATTTATGTGCATGTATTTATGTAAATATTTTGGTCTTCAGACATGTTCTTCGTTTGCAGTTCCAGAGAATTTGCAGTAGTCTTCATTTTCCAGGGGTGGCATATTCATGAAGTTTTTCATGCATTTTGTGTTATATTTTCCTTGTATATTTAGGCAACACTCTAGTTTTAGGTAAATACAGGTATTACCTAGTTATAGATAAATATATACCTCTGGTTTAGAGAAACTTCCTTCTGTAAAACTGTCTCTCTTTTCTTCTACAGAAGTCTGTGTCCTGTGGTGAAATGTTACTCTGTTTAGGGACTTCCTGAAATGTCATTTTTAGCATTCCTCCGTTTGCTCTGTAAATGCTCCTACTTTAGTTGAACTCCTGAGTTTATGTGAAATTTGTTACATTTATTTCTGGAACGAAAGGTCACGTGGAGCAGAAGAGCTGAGATGATGTGTTGATGTGAGATGGAGGTGGTACTAGGCTGGAAACAGTAATGCATTATGAAAACCAAGCAGTGTTTTGACCTACAAAGGGTCAAGGGATAAGCTGAGCTTCATTTTGTTTGGCCAGTGATACCACTGTGGAACTTCTGTATCTGTCATTTGGGCTGTCAGCAGAGTTCTCTTTTTTTTTTTTTTTCCACCAGGTAAGTTACAAAGTGAGTGCTTCAGATGCTAAATGTGTTCAGGCCCATTGTAGACACCCCACATACACCACCTGGCCTCCAGCAGCTCTTCCAGATGTGCATAAGCCCCAGTAAGTCCTGTTTTGTTTCTACCAGTCCCATACTGATGTCTCATTTAAAATGTCTTTAGATAAGTATTTTTAGGCACCTGAATCACTCTTCAAGCATCAGTTCTAGGAAATAGGTCTAGAAAAATCCTGTAAGCTACAGTTCTACTCCTGGTATAACAGCTATACCACTGCAGCTGGTTTACAAGCTCCTCTGTGCATGTCAGAAGAAAAGCCTCTCAAAGATATTTAAGGCTCAGCAACTTGCTCTCTATTGCAGTCAGAATGCAGCTTTGTATCACTGGGGTTTGTCTGCCTGGGCATCCCCTGTGTTTTCGTGTCCGCTCGGCTCTTGGCAAAATTTCTGCCCTTTCCAGTCTGCCTTCCAGAATCATTCTGAGGCCTTTGGCTCAGTCTCATGGTTTTCAGCCTGTTGTCCCTGGCTCTGCTCTCATCTGCTTCATTCTAATTCTTATGACTATGACATTTGTCAGTGGTTTACTCAGCTATTTCAGGAGTTACCCTGTCTTTTGACTGTCACATTTTGTGCCTTGTCTTGTGAGCTGATCAGAAATGTGAGGGTCATCATAACCTTGATTTGAGTCATCTGAATGCATCTCTGTGTCTCATGTTGAATTTCTAATTGTTTACCAGCATGTTCTTCTTGCTTTGAACCCTAAGACAACCTCAGGAGACAAGCTTTTAAATCTAATGATTGGCCTAAGAAGGCTTGGGATACTCCTTAAGAACCTCCTCTAGCTCCCCCTCTACTCTGCTCTGGTGGGATTTCACCTGGAGTACTAGAGTCCTCAGCCCAAGAAAGACATAAACCTGTTGGATTTGGTCCAGAGGAGGGCCACAAAAAAATGACCAGAAGACTGGAGCACCTCTCCTATGAAGAAAGGGAGAGAGAGTTGGGGATTTTCAGCCTGGAGAGAGGAGGCTCTGGGGAGACCTTATTGCAGCCTTTCAGTACCTAAAGGGGACTTACAAGAAAGATGGGGACAGTATTTTAGCAGGGTCTGTTGTGACAGGACAAGGGATAATGTTTTTAAACTTGAAGAGGGTAGATTTAGACTAGCTATAAGAAAGAAATCTTTTGCAATGAGGGTGGTGAAACACTGGAACACATTGCCCAGAGAGGTGGTAGAAGCCCCATCCCTGGAGACCTTCAAGGTCTGGTTGGATGGGGGTCTGAGCAACCTGATCTAGTTGCAGATGTCCCTGCTCATTGCAGAGGGGTTGGACTGGATGACCTTTAGAAGTCCCTTTGAACCCAAAGCATTCTGTGATTCTTTGGATAACTAGTTCCTTCTAAGTGAACAGAAAGGAAGATCAAATGTTTGGGATGAGTGAAAAGTAGTTGAACATCAGGAAGGACTTCATAAAACTTAGTAAAAGTTGAGTTTGCTATTTCCATACCAGATCTTTCTTCAGCGAGGTTTGTGGTGAGCTAAATGCTGATTGCTTATGCCTGATGTTTCTTGGGCTCTCTAACACACATTGGTGCCAGAGATGAAGTGTGTATATAGTCCATATAGAAGTACCTGTAATGGCCAGGTGTACGTAGTGTCAGGATGCTACCATGTCCTGTTTGATGAGCATACTGATGTGTATCACAGACTGAACTGAGCACTTACAATTTATTTCCTTCTCCAGAAAGCATGTAGTGCTAGTAGTGGCGTTACAAAGATCGGGTTTTGGTTATGTCAAAGGTGGTGCATTTCCTTCTACTTGTTAAAAAAAAAAGATAATTTTCATTTATATGATTTAACCATAAATATTTACCTGGTGCTTCGACCATATTGAAAGTAATCCCCATTGTATTTAGCAAGAAATGTTGCTCCATATGGCACACAGAACTGGCAGCCAGTATACAGCAGATTGGAAAGATCTATTATTTTTCTAAAGTTCTGAAGTGAAAAAAACCATGCCTCTAAAAATATTTAAGTAATATATTTTTCTTATACCATACCTTGTGTTCTGTAAATGCCTCTGAAAATCAATAAAACCAAATTGTACCTAATGTACTCTGGGTTTTGCACGGAGTGCAAGCCTTTTCCCCTGATTAATTAATATTTGGAAAAAAGTCATTGCACACAGAAATCCTAAATAAAAAAAAGAAATTAATTATGTTTTCCCCCTAGTTAAAGAAGAGTAGGAAGTATAGGAGTGATTGATTTTTACAGCTATGAAAATATTTCTATTTTTTGACAGTAACTGGCATCAAGAATAAGAATTAATATATATAAGCCATACTCAGTATTCTTCCTCTGATGTTTTAGGTCTACTCATAGAAGATAGAGTATTGACAATTGTTCAGCTGCAGCGAAGTTCTCATTTTTTTTGGTGCAGAGCTAAATTTACCCCTGCTGTAATTTTTCTGAAATCAGGAGAGTTAGTTCTGCTAGGCAGGAGAGTGACCTGCTCTGATTGTGTTGCTGTTCTAGAAGAGACTACACTCAAGGGGAGTTTCTTCCCTTCAGCTGAAGAATACACACGTACATGTAAATTGTGTTTACCTCTGCAACTGGTTGTATGATTATGGCCAGCACAGTCAGAAGAGCACAGTAACTTCAATCTGTGGCTTTCAGGTGGAAGAGATAAGCTCTTGTTGTTTCAGAGGAAGGGTGCTGTTCCTTACCCCGCACTTCATCTGAAATGCTTCACGGCACACTTGATTAGGCAGAAGCCTTCTTTAGAAACAAATTTGGGTTAGTAATCATAAGCAGTTCAGGCTTGGTATTTTCTATAGAGTATCCAGAAATCAAGGGGAGGGGAGGAGCTTTCTTTTTTTTTCATTTTCTAGTGTTGTATCGGAGTGGGGGTTTTTTGTTATTAAAAAAACCCAGACCAGGTGATGCAAAGCAAATAGGCTCACAGGAGTTTTTCCAGAGCTTCTATTTTAATGAAATAAATGTGTGAGAAAGGAATAGAGGAATATAAGGTTTACGCAGAAGTAGGACCAAACAGATTTGTCATCCAGTTTCTATTTTGAGATTACTCATTTTCTCCCTATTAGGCTGTACAGACCCAAATTGTGCAAATTCCCTGTAAACTGAAGATTCATAATTCACTCCCAACATTTTGTGTTCCAGTATCCCTTCTACTGATATGAAAATGTGGATTTTAAAATACAGCTGATTAGGTTTTTTTCTTCTCCCTTGGAAGTATCACGTGTCCAGAAATGTATATGGCTTTTTTCTGTGCCTGCTTATTTTTATTTATTTTTGATGGATTTTCTCACTCTCATCAGTAGCATATGTATAATACAGGTTGCCATGGTAAATATGAATGTTTTATTAACATTGTAAATATTAATTTAAAACATGAGAAGCTGGTAACTCAGATGTTAACACTGCTTTGGAGATTTTCCTGCTTCTGAGATGATAGAAATTATATGTGGGGTTAAAAATGTGAAAAGCAACATGTCTTAGGAAGGAGGTCCTGCAGTGATAGTACAGCAGCCTGAGGGTGCAGAAACGTAGCATGTTTGGGCTGTGAAGACAACAGGAGGTCAGACATCAGCTGCTGAAAGTTGATACTAGAGACGACATGGAACCAACGTTAAAGTTTTAAACTCCTTCATTTCTGGACCATTTGCAGTCAGTCCTTTGCATCAGAGTATGACCAACTGGCTCAGCTGAAGCCAGTGTCAAAAAGAGAGTGTGAAGAAAGGTGGGCAGCTTCAAGGCAGCGAGGGACACAGGGCTGTCCTCCTGAAGTTTCATTTATGACTTCACATCCGATTTGCTGTGCTAAAAAAGTAATTTTAGGCAGGTTTTTGAAAACTCCCAGTCACCCAAATTTCATTGAGCTCACAGGAGTTACCTGACAGGAAGTTGTTGTAAATTCACCTTTCTAGACTTATCATATCTCTAAAACTCTTGTCTTTCAGCCTGTTAGATTGCCTGTGAAATGAGTCTGATGCTGTTTTCTTGAAGACTTTTGGCTAGGTGGTAGTTTTGTCCAATAGAGTTTTTTTTTCTTCATAACCTGTGATTCCTGATGAATTTCTTCTATTCATCCATGAAGTCCCTGTTGTTATGTCCGAGTGCTAATTTTTCACTGTGGCTTCACTTTTAGAGCAGAAGGTTATGGCTTGGTTGTTGTCCTGCTCTGGGACTTTGACTTGTATTTGATGCTGTCACTGAAGAGTGATTTTAGAAGAAGCTACACGGTGAGAGGTACTATTTTTCAGACAGTATGTTAAATTGAGGTCACTTCTGTCAATGGCCCTCTTAAAAATCACCTCTGTGTCTTGTCAGGCATTCCATTTCCCACTGAAATTAATTCTAAAAATCAAGGACTGTGCCTGAGATATTACAAAGCCCATAATGGTGGCTCTGTTTGCCCCATCTTCATTGCACTACTGGTATTTCACTTAGTATTTTTGTCAGGATTTATATTATAAAACTCAATTTCACTCCGTTCTGTATCACAAAGCAGCATATGTCACGCTAACTCCACTGAGCAGAGTAAGATTACTACATGAAATCTTATATCATCTTGTGATATATATACACACAAGATTACTCAGAAAATAACTTGTCACCACTGTAGACACTTCATGGTTGCTGGAAAAAACACTCCGTACTGAAGGTCACATGTATATATACACTGATGTAACAGCTCTATTCACCTTTAGCTGGAGCAGTGCTGCTAGCAGCATGACAGGAGACTAGTAAACCTTCATACTTTCAAGGAAAACTTTTTGATCCTTTCTGTTTAAAGCACTGAAGTTCCTTATGTAAAAAGGAAACAGAACTTAGTAACTACATTATTTTGTGAAAATAAAAGCACTCTCAACTCCGTTTCTCCTTGGACACTATTAAGACTCCAAATGTGTCATGCTTTGCCATACAGCCCACCTTAGTGATTGCAGTGTTAGACTGGACACTTTCAGAATGTTATTTCTTTGGCTGGAACTACCTTGAGAATTTAATTTTTTTTTTTTAAATACAAATAAACAGTTCAAATAGTTCAATGTCTCTTTCAGCTGAGATGGTAAAAAGTCTAGTCCTCAGATGCTTTGTAGACTGAAATCTGAGAACCCATTCACAAGAACAGGACTTGGGAAAGCTGGTTTTGGTGCATCTTTCTCCTCCATACTCTGTTCACTGTACTATAGTGATTTCAAAGGTAAGAAAGCTTCCTTTCTGCTACTCTCATGAAAAGCCACTTAGATTTTGCCTATTGTAGCCTGTCAGAATATAACCGTTACTATTAATGTCCTGTGCCTTTGGGCTCCCAAAAGCCCAAGTCTTACTGTTGGTTCTGTGCATTCCCAACCGGGATGATTAGTTTTGCAGTCAACCTTTATGTGTTCTGACTTACTGTGTATCTAGAACTAAAGCTGGTTTGGCCATGTGACACTGGTTGATTTCTTGTCTTAAAAACATTTCTCAAAAACTGTTAAGTTTCTTTTATTTCTGTGTAATGTATTTGGTAGATGTTGCTACATTTCACATTCTTTTTTTTTGTCACAAAAATTATGTCTTCAGTGATGACTTCTAAGAGACCCACGTGCAGTTTTTCACAAGGTTCCTATCTAGCTTTGTCCTAATTTTGTTAATGGTTCCAGCAGTATCTTACAGCAGAGGAATGTTACATGTGACCCAGTAGTGTTGTGTTCCTTGTAGCCCACTAATCAATAAATGCACTTAAAAAACCTTAAGTCTAAAAGCATTATTTATAGATACAGGCAAAAGTTGCTTTCTCTGTCAAATTCCTCTCCCTATCCTGTTTCTGAATAAAGAAATTATAAAGCAGCATGCAATTTGTGGAGGCTAGTGACAATGTTTATTTTTATAAATAAATTAGACTGTAAGGGTTCCATTTTGGAAATGGAATTCAAAAATCTCAGTGAACAGAATTCCTTCTTAATAAAAATGGAGGTCTCTTCTAGCATGTCCTGTAACAACAACAAAAGTCCAGAAATGTGATTGTGCTCACTGTCAGTATTTCCATGTGGAATTACTTCTTGATTGTAAAATGGCAGCAGAGTCTCTCAGCACTTTTACAGTAACAAAGCCGGGACCTAAATTGGTATTCTACCACTTCCATTTAAATTCTAGCAATTATATCAAATAAATAGATACCTTTTGATATTTTTTCAAGCCCTGGATGTTGAATTAAAATGTGGAACTTCCTAATTATATCAAATGCTGTCATGAAGAGTTCACTTGAAAGCAATTCAGACATTACAGAGAAGAGTACGACTTAGTCAGCTTATCATTTCTTTCACTTGAGTCTTAATATGAAATTGCTTTAATAGCTTTATTGCTGTTTTAAATGTTTTATGGGCTTTTCTTCTCCACAGAAATGTTACTCACCGTATTTAATGTAGGAATCTTTCCTTAATGAAATTACTATTTATAAAAGTTGTCAGCCTTGTAGGCAAAATTTTGTGTTTATTCTCAGGGCAGACATAGCGTAGACAAGAAGAAAGAATGTAGTGTTATTGCTAGATAGGCAGGGTCACCTGGATCAAGCTGCATCAATTAAAGTCATCGCCACAACCACTGGAAATGGCAGCACTGTGTCCTATGTGGTGTGTTGTGCAGGTGCTTTCAAACCATGTCCTTTGTCATTTGTTCGATAATACTTCACTCGTACTTCAGAGAAGAACAACTTCTAGCAGTATGAATATGCTAATTTTTCTGTAACTTTGCAGTGTGGGTTGTGATGCAGGTTGTCTATACCAGTTTAATGTGAGTGCAAAACACTTTTATTGTGAGTTAATAACGCTGAGCACTTCTGCCTTATTTTAAATTGCTGAACATTATGCAGAGCTAAGGACTGTGGGGCTTTGGGATCTTTCAACAGTGGGCAAAGGGATTTGTGCTATTTTATTACTAACACTTAAAAACCCTAATCGTTACATGGTATGGGCACAGCCTCTTTTTCTATATCAGACATGATTTTGTGTGTTTTTAAGGTAGCATTTACAAGTAATTATCATTATACTCTTTGGAATTTTTGCTTCTGCACAAAAAACTGGTCTACCTGGTTTAACAATTTTGATTTGACTTAAAAGGGCATTATTGAACCAGTATTTGAATTTGTGCCTGTATGTCAATGAAATGTGGGTAGACCTGCTCTCCAGAGGGTGGGTAGAGGGACAGATACACCCTTCAGCTAAATGTTAGCACACCTGATGCAGTACATCAGGTTAGTAAATGTGCAATGTGGTGCAAAATCAGCTAATGTAGCTCCAGCCCTAACTGGTGTGGTTTAACGTGACCCAAAGGTCACTTTCCCCTGAAGAAATGAGGAGGACTCATGCATTCTGGTTTCTTGGCTCTGATGCAAGGGGAATAACTTTCAGCTGAGAGATGGCAACATGCAGCTTTAGGGCAGTGACACTGCTCAAGGCAGCATTAGGGCAGTAACTGATCACTGCTAAAAATCTAGTTTATATTTATTAGTTTTGTGCCACAAACATATGAACTGTCATAAACTCAAAGAAGCAAATGCAGACTGCACATGCGTAAGCCAATTTGATGTAACGCCAGAATGTCATAATATTCGTGCATAGTACTTCAAAATATCATTCATTAAGCCCATGCAAGTCACAGAGGGATTTGGGTGAAGAAAGGGTACTACATTACAAAAATTAGTAAGCCCCAATGTCCGAATCAGCTCAGGCATTGGAAATAATAAATGTCATAGAAAGTCAATAAGACTTGGCTCCTGGGCAACCTATGTTATTTTAAATGTCATGCTCTGTACTAAATAGTGACTCATTTTGTACATGTTACTGAATCTTCTTGGGAAATGATTTGGATTAAACTAATACCGGTGAACAGAGCAGTCACTCCCTGGCCATCTATTTCTGATTTGTTGATTCTTTAAATATCAATACCTTTGCAAGGGGTCTAAGAGAAAAAACGGCTCATAAACTAAAGGTGACCCAGATGCCTAGTAAATATATACAACAAAGAAACCAAAGGTGTCAAATGCCATATGAATTCTGAGCCGGGAACGTTATGTACAGAGGCATACACACTTGCGGCTCTCGAGTGTATTTCAGGTCTGAAAGAGGGTACAATTTTCCAGGAATTATTTCACTCAAGTTGTATTTATACAAAACCAAACATCTTTAATTTATTGCTCTGAATACTGTAGTGTTTTCCAGTTTTTCCTCTCTCTAAACTCAGCTCAGGTATCCTCAAAGTAACACAGGTGGTTTTGATTCTCACATAGATGTTGACTGAATTCCAGCTTGTTTTCTAGAGGAAAGTTGTTTTTCTAGTTCTGTTAGAACAAACAGCATCGGGTTGTAGGTGTGCTGGTCACTCACTACTCTTCCTTCGTGTTAGTCTTGTACTCAATGCAGCCGGTGGCTCAGTCTAAGCTCATACTGAAAGCGGTAGGAAGGATTCTATTGTTTAACAGGAATTGGACTTCTCAAAGAAAATTATCCTCTGAGATCAAAATGTGGCATCCAGTTTCCTTTCTACAATTTTAAGTATCTTTCTTGACTTTTTTTTTGTGAACATGAGATTTTATAGAACCATCCTTATGTCTACAACAGGAGTTGAAGAAGCAGAAATATTTCCTCTTGGTTTTGTTCTAACCAGATACATGCTTGATTATAGTATTCTCCTGTATGACACCATAGAAAAGAGCTGGCATTAATAACACTGCTCTGAAAGCTGTGTACTTTGGCTGTAAATAGCATTCCATGTGGAAGATTGGCACAGCAGGTGTCAGCTCAGGATATTCTTCCTCTCTCTGCTACTGTATCAGGCTTTTGTGGTTTCATGTTCTACTGTGCTGTTTTTCATTCTCCCTATTCCTATTTTACCTCCTGTCCAGTCTTCCACAAGTTTCTTAAATGGATGAGGTTCTACAAAAATGCAAGGAGGACTATGTGAACTGCAGGCTTGGTAGCATCACTTCAGTCCCTGAAGAGATTATGGAGCAAGTTGTGTTGGAAGCTACTTCCCAGATATTTCATGAGCAAGAAGATAACTGAGAACAGCATGGATCTACCAGGACGAATTATGCCTGACCAATTAATTACCCACTAGAATGAACTGAGTCCTTTGTGGTTGAAGGGATAGCCATGGATGTTGTTTGCCTTGATAAGGCTTCTGACATGGTCTACCATACTATCTTTGTAGCTAAACTGGCGAGATGTGGATGAAAAATTGGACTGTTGGCTCAAAGAGGAGTGATAAGTGGTTTGGAATAGAACTGGTAGGCAACTGTAAGTGATCTTCCTCAGTGATCAGTACTGGGACTGATACTGTTGGACATCTTCATCAGCTTGAAGGGGCAACATGCACCCTCAGCAAGTTCACGAGGGATGCCAAATTGTATGTGTGGGAGGGGAGCAGCTGATCTGCTATATTGGAGCAGAGCTTCCATACAGAGAGACCTCAACAAGTGGGAGGAATGGGTTGGTAGAAGCTTCATAATGTTCACAATGCAAACACACTGTTCTGCCGAGACAGATTAGTACAGGCTGCGAGCCAAATGGCTAGAAAGCAGCTCTGCAGAAAGACCCGGGGGGTCCTGGTGGGCAATGAGGTGATCATGAGTCGTCAGGAACACCCTCAGAGCAATGAAAGACAACTGCATACTGGGCTGCCTTATCAAGACCGTAGCCAGCAGGTCAAGTGGTTAGTCTCTTCTTTTTATTACTACAAGATCCCATGGATACAAGTGTCTTCAGTTCTGACCCCCTGTGCCATAGAGATGAATTAACTGGAGCAAGTTCAGCATGGAGCGAGTAAGATGGTTAGGGAACTGCAGCACAGGAAAATTAAGGAAAGTTAAGTCAGTGCAAGGAAAAGTTGAGAGTGCTGTGGGTTTTTTTATGCTGGACAAGTTAAGGCTAAGGGAGGATCTAACTGCAGGGTTCCACTACCTCGAGGAGGGATTTAGAGAGAATGGAACCAGAACTGCACAGCAAAAGGACAGGATGCAGTGGATAAAAGTTACTACATAGAAAATTCAAAGACACTAGGAAAATTTTTAGATATAAGGTAGTTTTATTTCACAGGGAGACTGCTTAAATACTGGAACAGGTTGCCTAGAGAGGTTGTGGAGTCTCCATCCTTGCAGGTATTGTAACTTCCTAAGTCCCTGAGCAACCCAATTTCACTTTGGATCTCACCATGTTTTGAGGAGGAGGTTGGGCTTGTTGATCTTCAGAGGTATTTTCCAACCTAACTATTATCAATCTTTAGAAGTCTCACGGAGCTCAGGTAATGCCTGAAGAGCAGCACGGTCCAGCTTGCGGGACGCAAGACTCAGCTGGCTTCTGGACCTGACCCTGCTGCTGCCTTGATAATGTACAAGTCACTAGTTTGTTTTCCTCTCCTGTACCTTCCCTATTTAGCCTGCAAACCTCTTGGATCAGGAAGTGAATTTTTACAAGTTGTTTAGCACACAGCATGCCAGGACCTCGTAGCGGGTAGGCCTGTAAGTGCTGTTTTTCATAAAAAACCATCTGAGGTGAACGCTGTAAAAATGCAAAGTGTTAAGCTGGAATTTCTCGCAGACTACATTAGTTTAGTAACACTGAGAAAAAAATGAAAATCTCAGTATTGTACTGCTCCCAGTGAGAGAATTAAATAAACTGGTGTTACAAATGGATATGTTAGCAAGGGTGACTGAAGACTGGGATTGAATGAGAGTAATCTGGAGGAGAGAGGCTGAAAAGTCTTGTACAATTAATGGGGCAAGACAGGGGAGAAGAATCTGTATTTGCTCGTAAGACCCTGCTTGTCCTTTGGCTCCCTTCTCTCCCTCCTCCCAAAATAAAAATAAAACCACAGGGCTTTTTGGGGGGCTGAAATCTTTATGTGATGTGGTGAAAAGCTTTCTGTAGTGTTAATTCCTGGAGGATACTGTGAACCCTTGACTTCCAATTAATGTTGATATAGAGTGCTCACTGGATTTATGAGCCAGAATTAAGAAAAATAACTCATGTGGACTGCTGCCACAGGCTCTTGAGATTCTCTTGTAGCCAGCTTTGTTGCCACTAGAATTGCTTCTGGCAGAGTACTGCAGCTTCATTTCTTTCCTTTTCCCAAATGGAAGGAACTGTCTGATCATGCCGTGTGCACGTGTTCCCGGCAGCTTCTTAGAAAGGCAGCTGGAACAACTGTTGCATTGAAGAGTTTAGAGACCCAGTGAATAGTTCTAGTGTTGCCACCCATGAGGCAATAGAAGAGCAACCATAGATCTTTTTTCAGTGGCACAAACTGGAACACAGTTCCACCTCAGCATCAGGAAAAACTTCTTTACTGTGAGGGTGCTGTAGCACTGGAACAGGCTGCCCAGAGAGATTGTGGAGTCTCCTTCCCTGGAGGCTTTCAAAACCCGCCTGGACACATTCCTGTGAGACATGCCCTGGGTGATCCTGCTTTGGCAGGGGGGCTGGACTCCATAGGTCCCTTCCAACCGCTACCATTCTGTGATTTGGTCTGTGATAAAGACTGCTCCCTGGCTAGAGGCAGATTAACTCACTTGTGGAAGAGCACTGTGTTACTACTCTCCCCTGGGCCATGCAACTGTGAGCATGACTGGGGCATGATACGGTGCTTCAGCAGTGTTATATGTCTGAATAGCCCCTCTTTGTGACCCACACAGCATCTGCCAAGCTAATTTCTGAGCATTGGATAAGTGAACCATGTTCGCTGATTTCCTTACCTTTCCATCGCAGCTGAGGATGTCCCTGCTCTCAGCAGGGGCTTGGACTAGATGACCTCTAAAGGTCCCTTCCAACCCAGACATTTCTATGTTTCTGTTTCCCAAAGTGAAAGTCTACATTGGAGACAGCTCAGGGTGGGGCTGCAATTTAACAATATTTGTTCCTACCAATTAATTGTCAGCATTCACCCTTTTCTTTAAAAAGCAAAAAGCATTCTTACCTACTGAGAGTATAAAGCTGTAATGTAAATTACTCTGGAGGTGGGATTTCTAAAATAAATACAAGTCTTAGGTTTATATTAACTTGTGCTTTGCTCAGTTTTGCTCTGATAGAGCTACTATGAACACTTCGACAGGTGACTCAGAAAGCTCTGACTTCTGCTTTGTTACTGTCCCTGCTTGTCTCATTATTCCTCATTAAGTTCCAGGATGTGATCTACGAGTGATTTGTAATTACATGTAACTAGAAAGGTAATGCTGGTCTTGCAGATAAATCACAGGACTTGATGGCAACAGACAGAGGTTCTTTCAGCTTCATTACCTTTGTGGTGTCCCTTGAGTCACTGGATTTTGGTGTTTCATGGTACCTATCTGCTTAAGTGGGCTCAGAAGCCTTGTGAGGCACAACAGAGACTCAACGTACAGATTTGGTGAACTTTCAATGGACTTTTGTGTGAAAGTTAATGATAGGATTTTGTAAGTCTCAACCCAAAATTTAGAGTTTACTCTGTAGCATGTTTCTGGTGAAAATAGTGCTGCTCTTAGTTCAGTTGTTTGGAACTGGATTAAATTGCATGGAAGGGAGGGAGGATGGCAACAATGTGTGAGGCCTGTGAAAAGATACGGTATAATGCAGCTTCTGCCTTATGTGGTAGCAACATTGCTACCTATAGTAACAATAGCTTTTTATGATGGTCAGTATTACAGTGTAGCTTCAGAAGAGGAACTTAAACCTGAAATTAACAGGCTATAATTTCAGTACCTCGACTAAATACATAGTTGAGAAGAGGTCTCTTCTAATAGCAAATTTTCTGACAGAAAATTCTTGACCTGTGATATTTCTGGGAAAACTGATCTAGAGCTTAATCCTGCACACAAAATAGATTAATAAATGGCCAAAAGTAACCTAATGTCTTTATCAAAGACAACATTCCTATTGAGTAGGGATTTTTTGGTTGGTTCATTCTGTTGTAGACTATGGTAACTGTTGTGCACAGTGACACCTGGGAAACAGCTAAGAAAAGAGAGACTAAGCATAATCTGTCATTTTTCCTTTTTTTTGTTGAAACACATTTGTGATAACATAGCTCATTGTTATGTTGGCTGAAAAATATCAGTGTGTGTAATTTAGTAAAATTTAGTTGGACTTCTATGTGTAGTGTGTTTTTATGTGATAAAGAGAAGGGGATAAAGCGATAAAGAGAGACAGAAAAATCAGTTGAACTATACTGATCTCAAACTGTATGCTGAAGTCACAGGTCCATTTAGCTGCAGCATGGGGAATTCTCATCCCTAAATGCATTTTCTTTGGTGTGATGATTTTAAAATAAACCTTTAAAGTTTCTGTATCTTTAAGGATTTTGTAGTTTTCTTTAAAGTATATGGGGCTAATGGATTGACTTGTAGCATAGAAAAGGCTGAGTAATTTTTTTTCCCTGAGCTTATGGTTCTGGTACCTTTACGTGCCTGTCCTTCTAGCTCATTGAAATTTGTGTTGATAAAAGTTGAATTTGAGAACAGATACTAACCTTAGTGCCCTTGACATATTCACACTCTGCAAGGAGAACTCCTTATTCCTGTTTATCACAAGTGATCAAATTAATTTCAGTGCAACTTGTCACACGACTGAAGATTTTTGGTATGTTTTTTAGGAGCTTTTAGGTTGATTCTAAAATAGTGCAATCCACTTAACTTCTTGATGCAGTTTGACATGAATACTGTTCTAAGCGTTGACAAAGAATAGCAGAGCTGTGCTGTTAGTCAGCTGCTGTGTCCCAGTCCATGTGTTTGCTTGTGATTCCTGTGCTTCCCTCTAATTGTTCAATTAACTAATGGGACGTGTTATTGATGTTTGTCAAGTGTTTTGAAATCCATGTGTGAATGGTGTCGTGAAAGTGAAAAGCAGTTCTTCATTGCCAGGAAAAACAGGCATTGCTTTGAATGTGGCCCATGAAGTTATCCTCAGTCACTCCCTTCTCATTACTTGGCTTTATGAAAAAATAAATAAAACAATGGGGTATGACTGGGCTCATTAAAAACATATTTTGTTATTAAGCATCCTATAAAGAACATACTGTATTATCAATTACTGGCTTCAGCAGTTTTGGAAAATGGGAGCATCAAAGTACACGAAAGCCAATATTCACCAATGGTATAGTCATTGATTTTCATAGGACTATGGGAGTCAAAAATAGAAGAAGATATTGCAGTGATGTCCTGGGTAATTGACCATTTAAGTGATTCAGGAGTAGTCCTGTAAGCAAGGAAAGAGGTGTCCTTCTTGGGTGCCTGTTCCATATTAATGAGTTTCATACTTAGTCTCTTAGGCTTCTTTCGTTTATAGTGGAGCTCTAAGTACCTGATCTTGACTTGAGAGTACTTGGCATCTTGCAGGATCAGGAACTGTGCCTGCCGAAGCTTGCTGCATTTAATTTAATTGTATAATTTCATTCACTGTTACCCACTCCATCTATCCCAAGGGGAACATAGAGAAAGGAAAGAGAAAAGAGAGTGCCAGTAAACTATAATAGCATAATGAAGGAGCTAATTTTAAACTGCTTTGAAACATGCTTTCTGTAGGCATTGTTGTCCTTCCAAGTGGCAAAGAGATTAACTACTGAGAATTGTGATAAGCTTGGTTTCTTCCCATGGCACAACGTAGTGTGTTGATAACACCAACTTACAAACATTGTCTCAAATGGGTTTTCTAACATAGCAAACTTGTCAAGTGGATAGGACCCAAAAAAACATAAATCCTTATTATGATAATAATTTATAGTGAGGGTCATACTGAGGGTTAATAAAAGACTTAAGAGATACTTGAATAAAAGGCAAATCAGCAATTACAGTCCAATAGTTTGCATATGATCATTGCCTTTAACTATGCATTAAACCTTCTAATGATGTTGTCAGCTGTAATATGTGTATCTGGTATATGTATAACTGTACTGCCTTTATAACATGTTATAGTCATTTAACCTTTATAAAATATTTATAAATGAAACCTTATTAGATGCGTATACCATATTTTATGTCTTTGGTTTCGACTCTGCAGCGTGCTGCTTATTGTGCAGATCAGTATTGTATTATTGCTTCCCTTTATTCCCCCATCTGCCGGCATGTAAGAGGATTTTCTTTAGATTAGTATTCCCATGCTACTGTGGAATTGTGCAAATGTGTTCAGTTACACACACAGATATTATAAATGTCTTCCAAAAGATCGCTTCGGCAAATGCCAGAATGTTACCTGTCCCAAAAGAGGCACATGGAACCCTGATGTGAAGGGCTTTCATCTCACAGCATATGAAATTGAAAGTTAAGCCTAAGTGTGATGTACATCAGACAGCGTTCCTCCTCTTCCTCTTGCGCTGTGACATCCTACCATGTGTCAGGACCAGCAAGACAGTATGGGTGGAAGGAAGATCGAGGCTCAGTGGTGTGTCATTCGGGAGATTCACTGCTAGACCACTTTGAAGCAGAAGAGTGGTTTTGAAGCAGATCTCCCAGCTGTCAACACTCACTGCACATTTCTTTGCATCATAGAGCAGTTGCAGTTTGGATGACCTGGTTTGCTTTCAGAAGAAACTAAACCAGAAGATCCACTGTGAATATGTACCAAATATGCCCCAATCCCTAATAATGAGGACTGAAACCGTGACTTGCCCTAAGCATCATGAAGTTCTCCAGCATGAATCAAATGCACACCAGGAAAAGGCTCTTGGGCATTTGAGAGTTTGTACAGCACCCGGGAAGTACTTCTAGTGCTATATAAAAGTGCATATGGCAAGTATGCCATGATATTTGCTGCTGTTGACCACAATGAAATTTGTTCCTTTTTTTTTTTTTTTTTTCCTGGCACAACTCCTACCTCAATATTCTTTGCTTTCCTTGTAAGCACTATCTTGTGTCTCTCTGTCCCTGATGAACCTAGCTCTGAACAGAACCTTGGTCTCTTTTACAGCGTGTCTCTTTGTTTTCCCCATCTTGTTATTATGTTGGCCCACTCCCCGCTGTGTTCCCAGGTGGAGATGTCTTGCTGCTTCAGCCTCCCAGAAGATCCAACAAGGTATATAGAGCAACCCCAGGAATACAGTATGTTTATTATCTGGTGGCAGAATAAGACAGTGGCAGAAAAGCTTGCTAACCTCATGATAGCTTCTAGGGGCAAGGGAGCTGGCAGTGAGTGATGTACAAAGGGCTAGAAGATGAAGGTTCTCTTGATAACAATAACTACACTTTTGGGGAAACACAGTGGGTGTTACCCTGCTAAGGAGATCTGAACAGCTTTTCAGGTGGGACCACACCTCTGAGGCTGCTGTCCACTTGGATACTTGTGCCCTGGGTCCTGGGATCATCATGCAGGGGTCCTGGAGGAGACCTCAACTTCTAATGGCACTTCAAGGAAAGCCGAATCCCACAAATGGCTCAAAATCTATCAGCACTGAGGGATATTTCTTTTACCTGCTCTCTGCTGTGGCCAGCAGCAACAGTCTCCTGTGCCAGATTTAAGTGTTTTCATTGTAGGTAAGCATAGATCTGCACAGCAACACTGAGGATCCCACCTTCTCCCTGTGAAGACAAGGACAAGTGCAGGCTGGGTTTGTTGAAAGTGAGCCAAGGATTTATCTTCTCTGCTGTTACATTAGAAAACTACAGAGTTTTCTGTCTCTCTTAATATTTTAGCCTTAATTTCAACTTCATTCTAATGAAGGCACATCATGAGAACAGTACCAGTCTTAAGGTTAGTGCATAAACTGTGTATTTTAGATGACTAGCCATAATTAAGACTTGGCTTGTTTTCTTCCTGTTTCTTGTCCTGTATGATAATGAACAAACAATTCTGATGAGTCATTTATCCAACTTGCTTGTGATGATAAAATAGAATAGAGGACAGATAACTTAAAATTATTTTTTAAATTGAAATAAAACGCATTTTTTAAATATACCTTTAAAATATGAGCCCTGACTTTAGTAAAGATTACCTTTAGATAATTTTATGCATTAGTTTATTATATTGTCAGTATTTTCAGTAGTCAAACCTCTGCAGTTACTAAGTGTTTGAAACCATAGGTTACTGAGGCTATAATACAGGATTAGGTTTTTTCTGCACGCACAAAAAAATCTCCCTTATTTTGGCCTTTTGAAATAGTTCAGTTCAACAGTTGTTTAACTCCATCTGAGAAACTGACGCGTGCTGAAGAAGCAGAAAAACTTGGTTTTCTCTCCCAAGCTGTTGATAGGATAGGAGGACTAAATCTACCAATTAAACACTGGGAGACAACAGCTACAAGATGCAATCAGATTAGTTCACTAATTTTAGATTAGTAAAGCCTTCTTTAGCAATTGGAAAATATTGAAAATAAAATGAGAGTTGGCAAACATTTTTCTTGAGGAATACAGTAGACTGAGGGTTTTTACTTACCTATAAAATAGCTTCAAATATTGTGTTATGCATCAGGGGTGAATTTTTAGGATGTTTAATCTTAATGCAGTGTGACAGGACTCACAGAGAAGCAGACATGTAGTAAACAAACAGATGCTATTCACAAGAGCCTGACTCTAAGATCCTGAAGAGTAAAAATATTTTTGTATTACTTAAATAAGGTCTTAAATTAATTTATTTTTGTCAGCAAAGAGAAAAAAACAATGCGTGCCACCAATGAAAATTAACTAAGTAAAGAACAAAAGTAATGTTTATTTAAGGTTTTCTCCTTGGTAATTCAGATTATCATTAAAATCTGTGAGTGTCAGCATAGCTACAAATTATCAGTAACTGAAAGGCAGCAGCATAACTTTATTCTTCAGACAGTCTCAGCATTGAAAGATAGAAATTTCTGTGGCAAAATGGGAAATAGAAGAAAGATCCTGTGGAAGGAGTCTGGCAATTACGTTTTCAGTAATTCCTCAATGGTAAAATGCTTACTCAGCAGTTAAAGCTGAATTGAAATGTTTTCCATATATTGAAATGCTAACTTACTCTGCAGGAAATCACATTCATTGCAGTGTCTTGTTCAGTGATGTGGGTCTTAGTCACAGACTATCTTTTGCTTTTTTAGTTTCTTCTTTCTTACTAATGGTAACACTTTCTCTGTATTTTTAATTATAAGTAGATAGAAAGAAACTGACCACCATAAGGAAATTGAGCCAACAAAAGCAGTTTACCTTTGGATATGAACTTAATGAAGAAACAACAACAAAAGCCTTCAGAAGAGCATTAATTTGGACTGAAAAGGCTGAACTATATTTTAAATCGTAACACTTTTAAATTCTGTGCTTTTACCTCAGGTTGTTTCTCAATGCATTTAAGTGGCATGTGATGAATAAAATATTGATTGGTGGTTTTGGATGACAGATGCTTCTAAATCTGAACAAACATAACTAATATGAAATTCAAATTATGATCAAACAAAATTAATATGAATTTTCTATTTTCCAACTTTTAATAAGCACAGATGTCTTGCCAGTAGTTCAGGCTCTGTCAGGCATCACTGCATCAGTTTTTGTGGGCTCAGACATGAAGGTATAGAGTTCTTTTTATGTATGTGCCTGGCATGCAGAAGCAAACTGGTTGATATTCAGGCATAACTGATGTTGATTTTTCTGAACGGTGATCGTGGTCCTAATGTAAAATTAACACTGTAAAATTTTTCTCATCCTGCACTCCTGGGCGTATTTCAGCTTGTTGCATATTCATGCTAATTGCAGCTAATGAAGCTAGAATCCTCAGGCATAGGTGCCTCCTAATCAGAATGGATTATTACTGTTGGATCCTTGGTCTGTGGCCACAGTCACCAGCACATGTTTAGGCTGAGATTGTTAGGTTATTAAAGTAATGATATAACAGAGTTTTCTGACTCATTGACCCAAGGAGGTAAAAGACACTCAGGACATCACTTTGGGGAGGGCAGAAATATCATTTAAGTCTCTTAGTTGACAAAAAACTTCAAAATCTGAAATTCAAAACCCTGAAATCTCATATTTCTGTAGGTACCATTGTGATAACAATTGCCTCTCTGATTTTAAAACAGCTGAAAATAATTTTCTTTTATTCAGAGATTTGGAAGGATGAGATAATGCTATAAATAGACCGAAGAAGAAAGCCAGTACTAGATGCAACCATAATGTGAAAGAAAGGATGTTGCTGGATGACAGCTTCTGTATCATTTGACTAATATCATGTGCTCCTCTTGGTTCACTGCTTTCCCAATATCCAGCATAGCTGATCTACCTTTATGATGTGTAGGGAGAGAGAAAGGAGTCAAGTACCATGCCTTGACTTTCCTCCACAACCAGTCTCAAAATAATTTCCTTCCTTTAGGGTCAGATGCTGTGCTGCTAATTAGGAATATTCCTCCCCCTGCCCTTCACTGTTTTGTTTTTGTGGGTTTTTTTGTTGGTTAGTTTTTTTGTTTCATTTTGTGTTTTGGTTTTTGTTTGGTTTGGGTTTTTTTCAGTTACACCTATTCATCTAGACAATGGTGGTTTTGTGGGTGGATGTACCACTTGTGGTTGAAGCTTCCTCTGTCTTCACAGCAGCGTCAAGAAATTTGTCAGAGACCTTTAGTGACAATAAGTAATAACAGCCTGATTTCCTAGGAAAATGACACAGCCAGGTCTTGTTTCACCAGTAGTAATGTTCAAATTGTCTGAATTTGAAAGGGAGTAGTACTATCAGAAGTACATTCCTGCATGTTCTGTGAGAACAGGTTGGCTGGTGAAGGAGATGTAACCTGTTAGTGTTGGAATACCTTTGATTCAAACATGTTCAGGCATCGGTATCAATTCAGCTTGCACATTAGGTTTTCTTAATGCTAGCAATTATAGAAACACGTGTTTTAAAGCAGGTGAACTCACTAAATAGTGGTTTATTTTGATTGACTTCTTCCAGGAGATGGAACCATATTGATCCTGTGATAATCTTTACAACTTGCATTTGTCTGAAAATTGAGAGCTATTCTTTGTGGGTTTCGGAGTTCTCTCTCCATTTATCCTGAATGACCTGACTAAATTCCAGGTCACTAGGACTGTAATTTATGTAACTCAGTTTCTCATCTTCTTTCTGTCTCATCGTGGAAACACCGTGTTGTTTGTTCCATTACTGAAACAGACTGCCCTCCATGACTTAGTGTTCAGGATTTCAACAGGCATGCTCAGGGTCCCCATGTGAATGAAAGGAAAAAGTCTGAACTTCGTACACTGAATCTGTAATTCAAAGAAAAAAGCGGATACTTTTCAGAATATTTTATGAGGAGTAGTCATTAAATTGAGTAAGAATCAAAGCTTCCAACACTTTTTTTTTATGTTGAGATTGTAAGTTAAAATAATAAAAGCTTTAGTAATGAGGATCAATTAAATGAAGTCATATGCAGACTATAATCAGAGAATCAGAATTTCTGAGGCTGGAATAGGCCTCCAAGATCATCAAGTCCAGCCTATGACCTAACCCCATGACATCAGCTAGACCATGTCACTAAGCACCATATCCAATCTTTCCTTCAACACCTCCAGGGATGGTAACTCCACCACCTACCTGGCCAGTCCATTCCAGTGTTCTATCACCTTTCCGTGAGGAAGTGCTTCCTAAGATCCAACCTAAACCTCCCCTGGCGCAGCTTCAGGCAGTGCCCTCTCGTCCTGTCACTAGTTGCCTGGGAGAAGAGCCCGACCCCCACCTGACTACAACTTCCCTTCAGGTAGTTGTAGAGAGTG
>JAAGNO010004863.1:38725-95754 GCA_033439905.1 Ceryle rudis | reverse complement strand
CACTCCCACACAATTTGGTGTCATCTGCAAACTTACTGAGGGTGCTCTCAATCCCCACATCCAGGTCATCAACAAAAATTCCAAAATTATATATCCGACCAGCCTCTGGGCGTGCTAAACATATAATGAAATAGCACTGGGAGGAATGTGTACATTTCTGACTATCAGATTATAGGAAGCACAGTGCAAAGATTCAAAATATACAACAGATGGCAACTGAAATGAGTCAGGTTCTGTGAATGTAAGACGTGATACAACTATGCTAAAATTAATTTCTAGACTTCAGGAAACGGAACAGATATGTAACAGAGACATCAAAATAAACAGATATGCCAGTGAACTGCTTGAGATTAAACTCAACATACTGGCATCGTATGATGGTAGTGGAAAACCAGAAGGACCTACTGCAGAAGCAATATATCTAAAGACTGAACCTGAGCTTAACATAAGGTGACTTCAGCATAATTCTCCTGGAAGCTTTGTGCAGCTTTTAAAGGCTGAGCAGAGGGAAAAGAAAGTCAAAGGTTCAACTACTGCGCAAATTTAACATTAATTGCAATTTATAGGGTTATATAAACACAAGGTCTTCTGAGATCTGAGCTAGAACCAATTGAAGGAATTTTCAGAAGCACAGAAGGGAGTGAAGCATTATCTTTCCACAGCCTTTTGACCCTCACTTATTTCTGCCTTCAACATTTCTTGTGTTTATTACTGTTCTTACAACACTTGTGTGTATCTGAGTATTTCTTAATAAATGAATGAATTTACGATCACAACTCACCTGTGAAGTACAAACATTTCTGCATTTCCATTTTGGAGAATGGAAAACAAGTGACTGATGAAATGGTTTACTTGAGGTCACATACAAAGTGTGGCAAAGTGGTTTAAAAATTCCTCATCTCATTGTACATTCCTCTTCACAACGCCTGCACACACTTCGAACACTGAAAAGTGAGATGCATTTTGTCCACCATCTGTGTGATTTGCAAAAACCAGCAACAAACCAACCCCAAACTTTAAGGTTTGCTGTTTATTTCTACACAGTTTTGCAAAAAACTGGGGATGCTCTAGTCATCAGTGACCAGGTTTTAACAGCGTTGTATCTGCAGAAGTGTACAACATTCTATTCTCTACCTTACCGTATCAGTATCTTAAGCCAACTGCTATTACACACTATACACACTATATTTGTTTTTCTCATTCCTGTTTCTGCTAAGACCTTTCTTCCAAGAAACACATTTATCCCCCTCCCCGAGTAACTTACACTGAGCTTTGATATTTTCTGCATTTTTTGGTGACCTTGCGAAAAGTAACTTCATAATTAACATAGGAATATAAGACAGACCTCAGCTAGAAATGATAGTCTAAATGGTTTCTTAGGAAGCCCCATAATTTAACCTCTCTATTATAAAATTCTCAAAGCAAAATTAGGTTTTTCACATCCACTAGAGGTGGATGCCCTTTATCTTTTTCCTGCTGTTAATTGCTTTCTTCATCTGTATGGCTTCAATACTGTGATTCTTTTTACAGCAGTGGAAATACTGAAATGACTAAGTTTCTTTTTCTACTTCCTAGCCAGGAAATTGTTAAAAAAGTCAGAAAGTAAACATCCAAATGTTACTTATACTTATTCTTCTCCCTTCAGAGCTCATAATAATGCTTTCCCACTTGGTTTTAGTTACAACTACTCAGCACAGAGTAATCTTACTCCATGTGAGCAAAACCAGTTATTGCACAGTACATCACAGACAACATCTGCTGCCGTGCACTGGGCAAGCATGAAAGGGCTGTACCCTTAACATCCCTCTCGAGCTCTGCTCTATAAGCTTAAGGCAGATGTGACAAGTGTACAGCCAATGCTGCCATACATACAAGGATAAATTAAAGGCGGGTTTTGTGCTTTTTCCACGTTTGTCCCTTGTAAGATACATTTAACCATGACATAGTACAGCAATATCCTGCTTGGAGCTGCAGACTCTTCAGCTTAGACAAAGCACAGAATGTCTTTGTCATCTGATGTGCCTCCCACTTGGGACAGTATCACGCATGTGTGTCTCGTACACGTGGTCTCACAGGTGATTTCTAACTTTCATTTTGAGGAGCCTGTGGAGGATCCGTTCTGCCAAAAACCATAACTTAAGCTTAATATATCAGCTATATTGACAAAAAAAAAGCCTCTCTGTAGAAAACGCAACTAGCTGAGCAAAGCCAGGCCTGCACCTGTATCAAAATGTGTACGTGGTACAAATCACACTGCACAGGGGACACTTCCCTCTCATTCAGACTTGCCCTCAGACTCCTGCACTTTGGTCCTGGCAGGCTCCCTGTGATAGTACTTCCATTCTTTTGGTAAGGCCTGAAATAAGAGAGCCTTTATTTTTCTCCTGCTAACTGACTGAAGAGTATTTTACAAGGGTTGCTGAGAAAAGCTATTGTAATGGTTTTGTGTAGCTACGTGCCACCGCACTGAAAAAAATAATTAAGCAAACCCTCGAGCTTTACCGGAACCTATGTGGGAAAAGGGATGCATCCAAAAGCAATGAATGTATCCCCTTTATTTCCCACACCCTGTCAAGGCAAGGCAAGGCAAGGCTCTGCTTCAGGGTCTAACGACGAGCCTCAATACTTGTTTCAAATAGTGCAACCAACACTTATGCACCTACTAAGGGTGAAACACATCTGAAGCGTGCAAAAGCCTTTCTTCAAGATCCTTGCATTCTTCCCATTCTTTCTATTACTACTTTAATATTCCCAAATTTCTGCTGGTGTCTTTAAAAAACATCTTACAATTTCTTTTTTTTTTCATGCTTCAAGTAAAATAAAATAAAAATATTCTCTCCAGTTTATAGAAAATGTTATTAAAAAGTGGAATTTCCTGCAGCTTCTCAGCTACCCTTTCTCTGTGGTTCTCCTTGCCTGTTCTTAATCTGAATATTGTTCTGGCTGCAGCAGACAGGATGTTTTTCTATCTGTGGTCAATTACATTTTACTACTATGTCAATGGAGTTTTATCTTTATTTTCAGGTCTTAGTGCCTTATCAATCCAAATCTTAAGATTTTGGTTCTGTATTTTGTTGTTTCCCATCTCCTTTGGGAAACCTCTATGCCTAATCTGTGCGTGCTACCCACTCTTTTGAAGTCCCAGCCCTAAACAGCATTACGGTGCTATTGCAAGAGTACACACGAGAACTGTTTGTAGTGTTCCCTGAAAGGGAAAGTACAGACAGATAAGAAAAGGAATCAAGGTATTGGGAATTAAATCCAGGTCTTTATCACTGCAGTTCAGAGCACTTCATCCTGGCAATTGATGATTAACTTTCAATTCATCATTTCAGTTGGTAAATCATCTTCAAACAAAAGATCCCTGTGGGGATCCCAATGGTGTACAGTCATTTCCTGATTTTTATTTTTTTTTTCTTTTCTTTTTCTCTTCTTTTTTTTTTTCTTCAGACTTATCCTTTAAGCTGGTCTTGAAAGTCCTTTCCAAGGATTTTGGAAAGTTAGGTCTATGCTTTGTATCTTTTGAGTGATTTTTCTGTATCATTTGGAAGTATTTAACTCCATCAGATTTGCTTCTATTTTTGCTGTAACTCCTGGTGCTTTCATAGCATGTTTAAAATGGATCTTTATGTCTTTGTCAGAAAGGGAGTGCTGAAGTTTTCAGAGAGTCCAAAATGTTAACAGGTCACTAAAACAGGTCACCTAAAAAAAGGCAACATTCTAATTGTAAAATCTTAGAAATTGTAAATTCCTACTCCTCTCATTTGTTCTGCTTTCACTCTATTGAGTTTACAAAAGTCAATTCCAATGAAGCTGCTCCTAAACCAGTAAAAAACAGATCTGGCTCTATACTTACTCAATGTTCATTTACTCAGTCCATCCTGATTAAGGGATTTTTCTCCATTGCTGTGTTAAAGAGGGATCTTGCCTGGATGTTCTCTGTAACCAATTTCCCATCCACACCGCAAAACTCTTTGGTGGGCAGTATCTACAGCATTCCTGTTGATCCTTTTAGGTGCAATCTAACACTGAAGTGCTGCTTACTGTAAAACAGTAATCCTCGTGCTTTGCACCGAGACATGTTAAACCTTTCAGGTAAAAATAATCCTCTCACAGCTATTCAACATTTCTCTGTGGTCCCCAAAAGACAAATTTTCCTGTGCTTCTCTGATAAAGAAGAGTAGACCAGGGTCACCATGAACTGTGAAGGTGACACCTGACATCCTATGGACACAAACAAGTGCTGACAGCACCAGCACTGAGACAGAAAAGCTGAACATGTTCAAGGGTGGTTTTTCAGCGTAGCTGGCAAAGGAGGTAGCTGCCTTCACATAAAGGCCAACACCAGAACTACCTCCTGTTCACAAGGCTCTTCTTCCAAAGTACTCCAGACTACAAGGGAAACAAATGCATGTTGCTGAATCGAAGTGTTTCTAAATGCCAGCTGGCATCCTAGATCAGAGACCTCATAAACTTCCTTTCCAATTACTCAAATTATTAATAATCATTAGCAATTTGATGCCATACAACACTTGACAACTGCACAGAGATGTTTCCAAGACAGATACCTAAGAGTATAAGAAAAACAACACAACTTTTGTAGAGTGAAAAAGTACCTATTCCAGAAGGGTTGTCCAGAATAGAATTATTTCATTTGTAATTCCTGTGGCTAGAGATTCAGGTTGATGACACAGATTTTAGTAGAGAAATATTTTGTCTTTCCTGAAAGTATTAAATTACCAGTCACACTCATTTTTATTCAATTGATTCTTTTTTTCCCCAGAACCTTAACATGAATTCTTTATCACATGTTGTTTATAAAAAATTTAAGAAATATATAACCCTATCCATAAAGAGATATTTCCCACTTTTCACATAAAGATTATTCAGTATGAAACTCACAATAAACAAACTAGAAACCACAATTAACTGGAAAATAAGAAACACATAATCGAGAACAATATTTATCTAGAAACTCTTACAATGCCAAAAATCTAAAAAACTGTCAAGATGATGAGAAGCACGAGCCTAACATCTTATATATCAAAAGGCTCCCATACCACAGGGCTCCCTGAGGCAATGTGCACCCACCAACCAAAGCCCAAGGTAAGTTTCATTCCAAAATTATTACCCCTGCAGTGAAAGTGAATGTACAAGGGGTGGGCATCATCCTCCACTAAAAAAAAAGTCAGTGGTACCTTGATGCCTGTGATTCTGTAGCTACGCCATGCTTTTTCTTGTGTGTGTGTCAGAGAAAGGCTTCAATTAATTCAAAATGCAGCCAGTTAATTCCTCAGTCATATCAGCTAACAATGCACCATCCTTCTTTCTTTCTCTACACTGATTCCCCAGAGAATATTTGGTCAAATTCAAGGTCTTGCTGGTACCCTTCAAAACCCTCTAGGGAACTGATTTAAAATACCTGTGGGAACTCCCCTCTTCACAACACAAACATCCCACGAGAACAATGTTCCCCAGAAACTTTGAAGCTCCTATCCTCAAAGATGACATTTATGCTTATAGGAAACAGGGCACTTTTCAAAGAGGACTTCGGCTTGGGTTCAGACCAGGGGAATTTACTTAGCATTCTTTAAGGTGGAAGAGAAGTAAGGATAAAGGAGGGACATTATTAGAAGAATGAGAGCACAGAGAAATGACATTAAAAAGCTATATAATCCCAAATATTGCGTGAGTTGTAGCATAGATAAGTAATGCGGTTTATGTTGTTATTGCTTGGAAAACACAGAGTCTCTGCAGAGAAGATAAATGAAAAGCCAAGAATACAGATAGGATCAGACTAAAAAACACGAGTGTTTTTATAAGTGAAATTTTTGCCTCTGTTAAACAGAAATTTTTAGACCTCATAATAAAAATCAGCAAGCATTTTCCTGAGTCGTCTGAGAAAGACACATCCCATATACACTATATGGGTCACAGTTTGGCACACATTTTTCCCTTTGGTATTGGGACTACAAAGGATCTACAGCTGCTTGTCAGCTTAAAGGTCACCTTCTTTACAAATTAGATGGCCATATAAGCAAAGGTTTATACAGCAGTGATATAACACACACACAAGAACTACACAATGTGAGGGGCTTGAAATAAACCCAGGAAACCAGGGCATTTCAGAGTTAAGCCTATCAGTCTATCTGTACCTTATCTCCCCGTGTCTGGCTATTGTGGTAATCTTGTACAAAATCATTCAAGGATATTTTGTCCCATGTGTGCTGTAACACTGACCGGGAGAAAGCAGAGTGCTGAATTAATAGATAAGCAAGAGCTTTAGCTTCCATTTTCATTGATTTTATGGACTTAAGGTAAAACCATTTAGTTATTTGAAGGCTTCTTTCTTCTTAATGTTATTTATTTAAATATGTCTCAAGGATATAGCCTTCTACACGAGACAGGAACATGGCTCATTAACATGCAATATTACATTAATCAGTAGCATTGATTCTTGTTGCCTGTTATAATGATAATGTGCACTAAGACTATTACAATGGCTGTTATGGAAAAGAGAAACGAGTATTTCCTTCCTTGCTGAAGCAGCAGTCAACACGAGAATTATATTCAAATAAAGTACCAAAGACTTTTCTTGTGGGCCTTATATTCATATGAATAGCACTACTAAATTCCACAAGAGAACGGATACAGGACTGTAACCACATTCATTCACGGCAAGTGAAAAACCATCCTCACTCTTCTACATTTAAAAGACAAAAAGCTACAGATCTGATTTATGATAAATTCTTTTTTAAAACCTTGTTTCGTCTTTCAAATTAAGACACACCGAGGCTTCTGCCTAAAATTAGTTGTCTATTTTGTCTCAGAGCGCTTGGAAAAAAAAACCAAACAAACCCACCACAAAAATGTGCTCCAGGCAAACCTGCAAAATCAAGTATTCCATGCACTAGAAGTGCAAGGCTTAATTCAAAGGTTGTATCATACTGGGAATGCTGCTATCCCAAAAGCAGGTGAAAATTTCACAAAGGTGAAGTTACATCTATTTCCCCTCCTCCTCTTCCTCCCTCCAGTACCACTGCAATGCTGTAAGTCAGACAGATTCACCAGAGTAAGCTAAAAAGCTTTACAGCCTTCCCATCAGCATTGTTCAGTGAGAGCTGCTACATTATGTGACATGACCACAACTGTGCAGTACCCCTCCTGGCAAAATACCCACCAGGATATTTCCCATCCTAGACCGTAAGTACAGTCAGAATAAAGGTACCTGATGGTACAAGCTCCTTTACTCAAAACAGGCCAAATGACAAATCAATTGTGACATTCATCCTTTTATTCATATAGGATAAATATATAAGCTCATTACTGCTCTTGCTTACTATTCTATCCTATTTCTATAAAACCGTGTGGAAATGTTTAATGTCATGAACATACTCAGATTACTTTCAGCTGCCTTAGTTGTAGGAGAAATGAGCCAAACTTGTTAAGAAATAACACTGTATGTGTACATGTGAGTCTGTATGCGTCATACATATATGCACAAGATACTTCATGATGTCTGTGTATCTGAGTGCCAGCTACTTGTTTTACCTCTACCACCTGACTGACAGAACATCTAACCCGAGGCTGTGCCTCAGCCAAAGTCTGCAGAGTGACATGTGTGATGTGTTCCTGCCAGAAACTCATCTCTTCCTGTAAAATGATCAGGTAATATGATCATGACAGACCATCTGGATTTACCAGGCTATTTTGTCTTATTTAAGAGGTATTCATTCAACTTCTAAAAGGTCAGATTTGAACCATCTGTGATGTAAACTGGTTGGAGTATTTGTGATAAAAAGATAAAACTTCAGCTCAAGACAGCTCAGCAGACTCATGATCTGAAAATAATTAGGGAAGGAATTGTATGGTACTAATCTGTCTCATCCGTATTTCTGTTCTTGTTGATGTGAAATAATTGACACGGATTTATTTGGTCAGATGTGTATATTGGTAATAAATTTTGAGCTAACTTACTACTAATTTATATTAAAATATTATGACTCTTCAGTGTTTCCTTCCAGCTTTGATCAAAGAGCATTAATTTCACATTATATTTGGGTACAATTTGGAGTTTTGCCCCAGCGTGTGCAATGTAGCATTAGAACCAAAGCAGAGATGAGCCAGGATCCAGCAACCGTTGGAATACTGTTAGGTGCTATTACCAAGGTCGATGTGAGCTCTTGTTTGAGCCCTGACACTACAGACGATGTCTGCGTATGAAAGAATAAATTTGGAATTTCAGCAATTTTTCAGATCAATATCTACACTTTTGGATAGTCACGTAGACGGCACAGTGTTATCACTGTAATGATCAGATATTAAAAAAAGAAAGGTTTGTAAAAAGAGGTACTATCTTCTAGCAGGCCTGGCAGGCTAATTGGAAAAAGAAGTGACGTGATAAATATAAAAACCCTGCAATTTGGTTAAACTGATTAATACTGCTGAATTAAATCAAAAGAAGTTCTTTCCAGCTTCAACTTAGCTTAGAGTTAGCTGACACTTTGACCTGAGGAAAGGACACTTGCATAAAACCTTATCTTCTCTTCCCTCCTACATCAGCAGAAGGAAGAAATCATGGGCTAGCACTGCCAGCAAAATAACCTGGTATACCTATAAATCCTGTAACTATATAACCTGGTGTAACTATATATCACTTCATGAACTTACAAGGAAAAGAAGGAAGGTGTAAAGAAATAAAGCAATGAACTAAAACTAGAAGCTTTTGTTTCTTAAAATATTCTACCAGCTATGAGTCTCTTATTTATTTTTTTTCCTTAAGACTATAAAGGGAGATGTTATGGTAAATTGATAGCAGTCACAAAATCCTAAATACAGAGTCAACCTTTGAAAAGCTGTGCAGAAGTAAATGAGCCCTCATTTCATTTTACCACATCACTCACATTTCTCAATGGCCTTTTCTCTGCATATTTTATATGCTCTCTGCTTCTTGCTTTTCTTGTTCTTAAATGAGGCAGTGCTTTCACTGCCATAGAAAAAAAAAATAAACAAACCTTGAATGCTATTTATTAGCTGCAAGGAGCAAAAAGCTGATTCAACATAATAAGCTTGTAATTGTAATAATTGAATGCTAGTGAAGCAATTGTCTTATATATTATGTTTGTGGTGACAAGAGTTCAATGAACTCAAGTGCTGCATATACACAGTCTAAAGCCTTTTAAAAATAATCAGTAAGTGAACTGATGCTTCCAGTATATTCCATATAAATCTAACCCAGATGGCAAATGAACTGCATGCCAAGTTGAATTTGAATCTAAGGCGAAGTGTACACCTCACCATTTAAATTAATATGAGAACAAAACATACGTATGATAGAATTTTGTTCATCAGTATCTCATGCCATAATAAAGCCACAGAGTTGGTTTCTGCTTTTAACTCTTAAGATTTTTTCTCTTTTAACACTTTTGGTGCTTTACCAGCAGAGAATGTCAGAAGCAGCTAGCAATTGCTTTGATTTTCCATAAACAATTTTGTTTCATGGGCAGCACATTATGAGAAGCAGTTAATATGGTAGGAAATAATCCAATATTCTCCAGCTCCATTTTGAGTGGCACCTAACACACTCTAACTAACAATTATTATTATTATGGCTTTTCCACTGTCAATGTGAAGTTTATCCACATTACTTACCAACTGCCCTAACAACTTCCCAGACTCACTTTAAAAACCAAAGCAGCATGAAATGATGGCGCTAGTAACATATTCTATCAGACACTTTTTTCTCTGTTTGCGGCCTATACAGGGCAGAGGTAGCCTAAGCAACACAGGAATTTTTCATTGATGATGACATCTAAATTTCACAGTTGTAAATGATTCATAAAATTAGAAAGACACCGTTGCCATTTCATTTTCTATCTTAGTAGTAAAATTTAGTAGTGGACTCCAGCTGCTGTGCAGTGGAAGAGGTGACTGTTAGTTGGAGTTCGGGGAGCTAGATTAACATAATGCAAATAGCCAGAATTTAGTATTTCTTCCCTGAACAAGGAATGATGTTTTGGACTGATGTATAAAAGCATAGGTAACAGCAAAGTACCATGCTTTTCTACATATATTTTTATATATATTGTTGTATGCTGTGTTTTTATGAGAGCTAGAGGGTTGGAACTGCAATTGCCCCCCCAAACAGAGATGAGTGTGCAGCAGTGGAAAGAGCTTTTCAAATAATGGCTTGAAAAATGCTTGTTTTCACCAATTCTAATTAACTACTGAAAATCAGACCTTTTGAAGAAGAAAAAAAAAAAAAAAAAGGCATTTATAGTGTCTGTAGAAGGGAAAGAAACACCAAAAGTCATTGTATTTTATGACAGGCTTTCAAACAAATGTTTGTATAGTGTAAATGTAAGTAAACAGGTAAACAGGTAAAACCAATGTGTAAACAGGCAACAGGTAAATCCAGTCACTGGTATGATTTGTGAAAGCTGTCTGACATGGAGAGAGAAACTCTCACATGACCCAATGACCATCACAAGACTCACAAACCTCTACTCAAAGTGTAAAATTGCCCTAAACCGTCAGGTCTCTTTAGACACAGGAGAGATCAAAAGTCTGTATTAAGAACAAACTAAACAGCTCCTCTAAAAACAAAGTGAATACTGCATAACCAAATTCAGTTTCTCAGGTAAGGAATGGGAGAATACTACCCGAATGGACATTATTCATACAGCTAAATGTTCTCTAAGAAGGAAATACTGTTAAGAAGGTGGTGGTAGAGGAATCCCTAAATAACAGCACGGCATGGAACATATAAAATACAGGTTTTCAGTAAGTCTTTGGTAGATGCAGATGAGAAGTGATCCAAAGATTATGTCCTTCTTTACCATTATTATTACAGAGTCTATGGCAAAGCTCACCACTTCACACCAGCCAAGCCCAGCAATCTCAGGGAGCATCTCAATCTCGTAGCAGTATTACACAAAGTCTCCTGAGCAGCCTGAATCACCACAGAGGCAAAGGGAATTTCTAAACACATGGTTGGGTATTCTTGAATAGAGACAACTCAGTTAAGGTTGATGTCTCCTCAAGATAACGTCAAATTGCAAGAGGGAACAAATTCATCCATTACGGAGTGGTGAGGAGCTGATGTTTGGGGAGTTCATTAAACTGATGAATAAAGCTGTGATGTCCTCCCAAACCTTCCATGAATTCTGACCTGTCAGTGGTTTCACAACTAGAGAAGGAAACCAAGACTCAAAATGGAGTTCTCTCTTCCGTGTTAGCTCACTGAATCATCTGAGCATTACAGCATGTCCAACCTCAGTTATTTTAACAAGCTCCTCAGCCTATCGAGCAACTAGATGTAAAAAAGAATTAGTAAAGTCTCTGAAATATCTGGTAAATATTTAATGCATGCTTAACTTGCTTTGGAGGAAGTATAGTGCAATTAACCCTGACAGTCCTGAAAAGCATAGCATTGGAAAAATTTCTTCATCAAATGGGTTTTAAATCCCTGGAAGAAGCTGCCCAGGGAAGTGGTGGAGTCACCATCCCTGGAGGTATTGAAAAGACAGGTAGATGTGGCACTGAGGGTCATGGTTTAGGGGTGACCTGGCAGTGTTAAGTTAATGGCTGGACTCAACAATCTTAAAGGTCTTTTCCAACATAAACGATTCCACACAAGTTGTGGGGGTTTTTTTCCTCTAAAAAAACCCAAACTGAACATAAAATTTAGCCTTATTCTTTTGCAAAAACATTTACAAATGCTTCTAATAAAATTAATTCTACAAATAATAATTACTTGTATCCTGATAAACTATCTGGAACTAGTGCAAGAAGAAAAAAAGATTTCCAAAAATCAGAAGATGTTGTTGTTCCTAACGTGAGCCTCTAAATCAAGCAGAACAGGTTGGTGACATTTCTTAAAATGTAACATTTATATTGGATAATTTATTAGAAATTAATTTCACGGCAGTGAATACTTTATATCCATATATACCTACTCTTACCAGTAGCGTATAAAATTCTGCTGAGTGTCCAGTGACTTGTCCCCATGCCCTGAACACCCCCACACCCCAGTAGCTCCAAACACATAGCCTGGCAGGAAAATTCCCTTTTCCCAATGCCAGTCGCACCAGTAACTCTTGTTGTACCAATAAGGCACTGCAGGAAAAGTAGCATCTAGCGAGCTCTATTCATAGCCAAGGTGCAGTCAAGGTCCACACAGAGGTTTGCAGAGCCTTTGAGCTGGAACAAGTAATTCCTAGAGAGCACTGTAGAGAGACTGCACGTTTGTTCAGTTGAGGACAAGAGATCCAAAGTGACCTCCTGGCACATCAAGAGATGACCAGCAGAAACTAGAATAGCATTTAGTCATCTTAAAGGGGTGGCATCACCCATCTTTACTGTCATTTTGCAACAAGTTCTTGAGCAAGTATGGTGTTCTGCAGCTGACTACAGCTTTAAGCTTTCCAGGTAGCAGCAGTGTTGGGTTCAACATGCCTCAGTGAGTAAAACTGTTGAAAGTGGATGTTTATTGCATGAGAAAGTAGTAGTAGAGGCAATTTTTCCCAGAAGTTCAATGTTTACAGGAAGTGCCTTTGAAGCTACACTTGAACAGAAAAATTTGAAGTGTGTGAGAAGCGAGAAAGGAGATAGTAAAGGCTCCAGGAAAGGGAGAGGCACTTGGAGATCTGCTGGTAACCTCCACTGTTTTGTAACCTACATGAAAACTTGAACCTTGCAAATGCAAAGCCCAGTTCTCCCTCTCAAAAAAAAAAAAAAAAAAAAAAAATTAGGAGTCACCCATAGAATCAGTACTAGCAAACGCATTTTATGGTGCAAAAAACGAGATCAGGAAAGACGGATAAGAGTAAGGGAAAACTCCGTAACTGTCTCCTTCCATTGGGATGCTGGCTCATGGCTGTTTGACGGGTTTTTACATTACAGTATGCATTAATCGAAGGTCATGAGTGTAAATCCCCTATTGCTTTTAGTTCACAGCTAAACCAAATGAAGGTAGGTGATGAACACTTCCTGATTGTTTCTGTCAATCATTTTTCCAGCTGAAATGAGAAAAACTACACAGGGTTAACTGAGAAAGCAGAGTTGGAGCTCCTTTGATATAAATGGGGAATTGAACTCATGGGACTGTGGTGCTGAGATCTTGCAACATATTTTCATCTTTCCCAGGATTTTTTTAAATTCCCTAGGCATCCTGCAAAGCCCACATTTATTCATTGGCATTTAGGGAGTGAGCCGAACCCACTGAAGTCAATAAGAGTCTTTTCATTGACTTCAGTGACTTTTAGAGCAGTTTCTTAGAGAGACTGACAGAACAGAGATGGAAAGAAGATCTGATAAAACTTCCCAATTTGGTGCAGGCTATGGCCATTGCATTTTTACTTAGAAAAGGATCTGTGACATGGACTTTATGTTCGGCTGTATGTGAAAAAAAAATAATAAATTTGACCAACTTCTTTTACCCTCGTTGATGTTATGAACACTATGATGTTATTTGATGAAATAAAATGCATTCATCTTGGATAACTCATGGAAGAAAGAAAATGTGACCCCACATACAATACATTTCTTCCCATTGTTGAACATACATTGGATTAGCTATTGAAGAAAGGGAAAGAATCCAGTGAAATGTTAAAAATATATTTAACTGAAGTTCATACATAAAACACTATACCGAGTTTAACATGAAAATGACTAAGCATGACAGCATAACAAAATAATATGGTTTAACAGAAAAGGCTTAAAATGAGAAAAATGAAAGCATTTGTCTTCAACTGCTACACAAGACATTTTCTATTCTGTTCCTTCAGCCATTCTTGTTAGCTGATATGGTTTAAATATTAATATCAACATACAACATAAATGAGAAAAATAAATTGTAGACCCCCCCAAAAAGCAACTGTCAACACCCTAGTACTAAAGTAGAGCTTATTACCCACTAATATGTCACCTTCCAAAGCCACACATAAGGTGAGCACTCACAGGATGTCCCAAAGACAACACTGGAGGTTCATAGTTCTGTAAACGGTTCTGCACTGTGGCTCTGCACAGCTTCATGACAACAACAACTGTACAGTTTGGCAAGGAGGTCTCTAATTCTGGCCTAAGTATTTTAATGTCTCTCATCCTGAATTCCTTTCTCCCATTTGAAGGAAAGGATGGTTTACAGTCCTTGCACCCCGCCATAACCAGGCGAGCTTTTCTGTGCTAAGTAGCCCACATCACGGAGCATTTGTCCTACACGGGTTTTATTACACATTTTAAAGTAAACTGCAAGTCTCAGGCCATTCAGCCAGTCTCAGGCCATTCAGCCAGTCTCAGCAGCAGAAGCCGAAATGCCAAAGCTACACAAGAAAAGCAGCTATTTACTTTCCACTGAGTAAGGAGCTCTTCAGACCCCAATGCAGTGGTTTTGTTTTTTAAGTTACCGGAGGATATATCACTAAATTAATATTTCATGTTATTTGCTAACAAGATTTATTGCAGGAAGCTCCCCTGTACCAGCACAGAAATGGATGATCCTGTGATTTTAGACTTTTTCAATGCCTGTCAGACTCTCCAGCCATTGGTTACAGATGTAAATGTTAACTATGTATCGACACCTTCAGGGACTGACCATTGGGCCATTAATCCAGAGTCACAAGTCACATAGGTACTCTAGAAATACAAAGCCTCTGTGGAGGCTAAGGCAGAGCACATCCCTTAAACCAGAAAAGGTGACCACAGAAGCCATCAGCTTTTAGAAAGGCACATTAGCTCTTAAAGACAGTTATAATCAGAGGAGTATAAAAGCTTTGCCTACAGCATGTGGCTATACGCTGGATTCTTGAGGGATTCTATACAGAGCACTTCCTAATTCCTCTTTTTCTTTTTTCAACTTTTTTTTTTTAATTACATACCTTATTTTATGTGTTATAGATTTCCTTTTATTCCCTTTCCTATCGCCTCTCCCCAGTACACTTCTGCATCTGCTCATATTTTCTAGTCCCACTCTATTTCTCCTTTCCCATCCTTTTTTACTGCTTTACCCTTGCACTTCTTGCAGTTCTCACCTCTCCAATGTGCTTTCCCATTTGCTTCCTCCTTTAACTCCTTTCACTTCTCCTTCAGTCTTCTCATTTTCCAGAATAATTGATTTCCTCCATCCCTCCCCTCCAATCAATTTATTTGATCATTTTTAAGGTATGCAGCAGTGTGCTCACTGGTGACACAGCACTACACTGTAAAGGTAAAAAACAAACTCCAGATTCTTTCAACATCTGCAGTCAGTGACAAGGATCAGTATTGCTAGTCTGATTGCACATGACTTCAGACTTGTTTGGACTATCCGAAGGTTTTGACGTGTTCTTTGCTTTTGCTTTTAGTCTTTCTGTAGTAGAGAAACATGGTTTAGCAACCAGTGATTTTGTTCAGCATAGTCTGGAAGAAAACAGATACCTTACTTTCCACATACTTTACCCAAGCACATGCGAGCCTAAATCCAATCCATCTCATTCTAAATTGCAACAAGCTCTTCCCAGCACATTAAAGATCAAGTAGGTCTGTGATTTGTCTTATTTTGTCCCATACTTCCACTAGGCATTTAAGAGACAACTACTTTATTTTGCAGTAACAAAGTGCTTCTGTACTGCAGAACTTCTGCCACCTCCTTACTGCAAACCTCCAATCAGTTTTGAAAGTCTGCAATTTTAGAACGGGAGGAGCCAAATAATTCCTATTGTTTGTCATGATGTTGAAAGATTTAACACCTTAGGTTTTGAGGAGGAGCAAGAAATGCATCTCTATGATCTGAATTAATTAAAAAAACAATTATTATTGAGATTGTTGGATACGAAATACTACAATGTCATTTCAGAGCGTGACGATAAGTAAGCATTTGCAAAATGAGTCGTGCACATATTTTGTCAACAGTAAGCAGTTGCTTCAGCAATCTATAAAAATCCTTTCTTTCTGCTCATCTTTATTTTGTGTAGCTCTGCCCACTCCATAGCCTGATACTTAATTATGAACTCTCAAGAAACCTTCCCTTCCATGTATAAAAAGTTCCTTTTGAACAGGGCTTTGACAAAAAGACAGAAGGTCTCCATGATTTTACCTGTCTTTTATTAAATCATGAGCTGATACAGGCAAACCTCATCATCTGTCAGGTTAAACCGCTCTGTTGCACCACCGCTGCTGGGGAACCTGCTATCCAGGCAGCGCACAGGCCTCTCAAGCCTCCTGACAGCAATCAAGGTGACCTGGTCAGACAACTTTCATTTTCTTTTGGAATCCTAAAAAGTAATTTTGCTCCTGGTGTTTTGTTTATAAAGATTTTTAGATCTTAAAAATGAGAGAAAAGATTTTATATTACAAAGATTTACTGAGAGTCTCTAACATGCCAGACAACCACGTACATATATCTGCTCATCGTTTATAACAGTAATGGCACGTTAATGAGAGAAATAACTGTTTAAAAATTAACTCTTGTAATTTTAAGATTCATATTGCTCTTCAATACCATTGTTTGTGATCTAGAAGCCTTATAAAAACACAAAGACTTCTGCCAAAACAAAGTGCACCATTTTTTTTGAAAGACGCTACTCTTTGATCTAAGAACTGTTCTCCTTTCGGGATATTTTTGCTTTTTGTCTGCTGAATCCTTACAGTGAAGCTGTCACCTAAATTATTGCCTTTGCACTTGGGAGATCTTAGGAACCAAAAGGTAGCATTATAATATTGCATGTATAAAGCTCAGTTCTGAAAAACTGAAGGCCCATCGAAAGACTGGCAAGTCTTATTTGATGATGTAACAAAACAAGACACTTGCATCTAAATCATTCTTCATTTATATTCATATTTTCACTGCAGCTTAAACCCTGTAGGGTTTGAGGAGCTATTTATATCAACCACATTTTGGCTAGAAGTTCATTTTAAAACTGATCTATGTGTCTGTATTAGCTTCTATTTACTATCCCTATTGACTAATAAATGAAAGTTGACTGTGTCAGAAATCTTTAGTGTTACCTTTTAATTATCTTCTTGCTTTCTTGGATATTCCATCTTCTCTGCAAAGACATTGACTGACTTAGAGCAAATTAAAGGAAAGAATTTCATAATCCTAACTAGCTCCTAACTTAGGATATCTTGCACGTAAAATTGTTTTGTCTGTATGTACCTGTACGGGTGACTTTTGGAAGACCGAAGGCTTGGAAATTCTGCTATAGGAAAACTACAGAAAGCATATGTAAATGTTGTGGCCAATTAAATTCAGATGACTTTAAAAATTATCAATAAAGCAGGTTGTGGCACTTCAGTTCCATGTGCTCAAATTTTATTGAGCACTCCAATTTACATGTTGTCATCATTAGAGTTAATATTTACATGCTCCAATCACACTAAACGAGCAGGTCCTTAATTTCAGTGATTTTTCAGCAGTTGCTCTAATTTCTGCCTCTTCACTTGTAGCTGGCAGTTGTTCTCTTTTTGCTCCTGAGATATCACCATCCAGCTGGGGAGGTGTACATACGCTCACTGATACGCACTGTACGCTCTTACTTCCCTGAGCTTTCTTGTTCTATTTTACTCAGAGAAGTAAAAATACAAGGAATTAATCATATGAGCATGCTCACAGTCAGTGGCAAACTACACGGCCTCAGATGTGTGAGGGAAAGCAATACATGAAATGATGTCGATGACTCATAGAAAATGAGATTGAGATTACTACCTATTGAGACCACTATCATATAAAAGACACAGACCACACAATGTTAATATCTAACGACATTAAACACATATCTATTTACTTCCATTTGTGCCTCACCTAGGCTAAACTTTCCAGCTATTGAAAATAGCATACTTGTGTCTGAGCAACATCGCAGACGACAATGGTAGTAGTGGCATTACTATGCTATATACATTCCTAGACACAACCCTCATCTTAAATTAGTCCACCTTATCCTCGCTTAGACAGCTTGTTGCATCCCATTTCTGTGACTGGTTCACGGGGGCAGACCCTTGCACACGTTACAAACTCCTCTCAGAAACGCTCAGCGTTAAAAAGCTCTCAGCACACTTTGCGATGTACAGCACATTCCAAAAGTACTAAGAACAATTGATGGTGATCACAGCAAATTTTACAAGACAGTAAAAAAGACAACCAGAAAATGTAAAGACAGCAATTTATGGGGCAGATGAGAGTGGAAAGCTCTCATTCTGCCGCTGTGTCTGTAATGCAATTGATCTCCAGGACAGAAACTCTAGTGTCACCAGCTTATCTCAGCATTTTGTTGACAGCCAGCCCATGAACAAAAGCTTTGGTGCCTGCTTTAGGACAAATCCATCCAGCCATTTTCTCAGCAGGGGAGACGGGCTTTTTGACAGGCCACACGGAAGCAGGAACAGAGAAGCACAGTTGTGAGATACCAGCTTCTGACTGGTTTCAAGCCATGCCTGAAAGGTCCTGGATAAATTTCCAAGAGAGGAGCTCTTCTCCAAAGTCTCACATGCTAGCTCCATTCTGCCACCAGAGCCAGCCTACACCAAAACTTCCATAATCATACTTTCATAGTCTGCGTAGGTTGAAGGAGACAGGATCGGTTTTCACACAAGCAGATAAGTACCATATTCTCTTAAACCAGTTTTCAACTTCCTGCAAGGCAAATCTGCTTCAGAACTCACTGCGAATACTACTATCAGAAGAGGGATCTCATTCGTGAAAATAAGTAGTAGCATCCCTTTTTTTTTAATGGAAAATTATGATTAATTCCATGTCTTTATTATATAGCTAAATCCAACACTAGTGTACTTCAAAGACAGGCTGACAATGGCTAGCACCAAGTGCAACAACGGATTTTGACCTGAGAGAATGTTACGTTTCTGTAAAATGGCACTGCAGGCACAGGGCATTATTCTGGCTGACCCCAAGCACAGAGAAGATGCTGAGCTCCCACCATGGGTTGCTGCTGGGGTAGAAACAGAAAGCATCCCCGACAAAGCCATCAAGCAGGGCCAAGGAACTTCTTCACGGCAAAAATCTCAACAGGTGGGAGATGAGGCAAAGGGAAGGTCAAACACAGCCAAGGGCCTGTTCAGAGCTCTCAGCCCGTCTCTGTAGCTATAATGCTCAGGTAAACCATCTCCTTCCAAGAGCTCCCAGGCGTACAGGTAGATTGCGTTTAGGTAAAAGTAGTAAGATTTTTAACATTCAGCATTTAAAGAAAGCTTTACCACTGCCAGTGGTGAAAAGCTTCTTTACTGTCACCAGATAGGTTGCAGTTTAGCAACTGAAGGGAAAACACATTTGTTGGAACAGTTAATTTGTTCTCCTGGGGGCTGAAAGCCATCTCAGGAGTAGCTCTTTGTTTTGGAAACAAAACCACCAGCAGCAGCGAGGGGAGGGGTGGGCGGGTGGGTAGGAAGAAGCACCCGCGGGGCTGCTGCTCCTGGAACAGCATTAACCCGGGGACTTGGCCAGTACGTGCCAACACTTCAGTTAAATGATGCCGACATTTCTCCATTCTTAATAAAAATAAATTCTCAGATGTTATCCCAGAGTTCAGAGGTTTGCTGAAGTACGCACAGGCGTGATCCACCTAACTTGCAGCAACTGTTTATTTCCCCTGCTTCCATTTTACAAGAGGACAGAAATATACACAGAAAGGCATAAAATCCACCAAGCCACCATCTCCCCCAGCTCAGACTCTCTCTGCACAACAATGGCTGGCACACCTGGGGTAGCACTCACAAAAAGGCATTAAAGCAGTATGGCCAACATTCTTTTTTCCTCCACAGGTGCCTCATACTACTCCTCTTACTACTCCATTACATGTTTCCACCTATAAATCCGTATTAAAACCCCACTCTCTGCGACACTTGGGCGCAGCCACCAAGTACAAGCATGAGTAGTGTCTTAGCCGACAGGGCCGGCGTCGTCCTGGCAACCGAGCCGGGCCCCCAGCCCCGCCGCCTTTGCCCTGACGTGAGGCGGGCAGCAATGAGGGCCCCGCGCCGGGGGAGCCCTCCCGCGGCCGGGCAGGCACCACCGGCCCCGCCCGCCCCCGCCTGGCCTGCCTTCCCTAGGCCCCAGCCTCTGTTTCCAGAGGTTTGTAACCTGGCTGGAAAAATTTGTCCCAGACAGAAGGGTCAGGCCCTGTGGATTTTTCCCTCCCTTGCCAATGTGTACAAGCCAGAATTAAAATAAAACTGCTTGCTAAGGAATGTGGAAAAACTGAGCAGAAGTCCACTCACCCCGAAAATTATTAGCCCATGAAAACTTAAATTTGACAAACTGCTAATTCACACTATTTAACTGCTCTTTATAATCCAAGTAACAGTGTAAATAAGAAAGATAATAAAATCTGATGAGAGATTAATGGCTGATTGAAGCAGTAATTCCTTTTCAAAGAAGTATAACCGACAGATTTATGACGTAGAGTGGAGGAGCCATCACAATTTAATGGAGAACGGAGTACAGGCCAAATCGTGCTCCCAGTTGCAGTAAACACATTTTTGTGCTAGGTACAGAGTAGAAATTTTACATAGTTTTACTGTATTCATTTTTCCAGTAGTACTCCTCACCCTGCAGAAGAGGTACACTGAGCTATGTGGTTACTAAAACACTTCACTGAAATACGCTGCATCAGGAACATAAATTTAAGTAGGCAAAATTTGGAATAGGTATTTGCATCACTTAATTGTAGCTGTCTGCAAAGCAATCAAAAATTCCATGGCTGTGGTAGAGAGAAGCGGGAGCACTGCAAAGAGGAGAGGGGCTGAGGACAGCGGAGCCTCAGGTGCAGCCCCACATGGAGCACAGGCAAGGCCGCAGCTGCCATTTGGGGGCCTGGGGAGGGAGAAGGGGCTCCAGCCTCCCCTGCATCCAAGGGCAGCACCACAAGCACCTGTGAGAAGTCACTTCAGCTTTGGGGAAATTTTACGTCCCTTTGGAGGAGCTGGAAATGCTTTATCTGCGGATAATCCACCTCCCAGCAGGAGGACACATAATCCCCCAGATGGCTGACTGGTTGTGCGAACTGGGAGAGTATTAGTCTTCCCAGAAAAACACAAGGACATTGAGAGGTTAAATGAGATTTTGATAATCAAATGCAGAACTCATACTGTGGGTGTTACTGCACAATGAATCAAATTATCAAGGGATGTAAAAAACAAAGTGATCGGTTGTCTTTAGGCTAATGCCAGAAGTCCATATAAAATTAAGAGGAACATTTAAAAGCTTCAATTTGAGGGGAAATTTGTCAAAAATCAGATTTTTCAAAATGTGGTGGGAGGATTCATGACTGGAGTGTTTCAAGTCTCTAAATACAACCAGTCAGGAAGAACAGCATGCCTAGCTAGGGCTGGGGAGGGAAAGTGTTATTGCTTCAAATTATTCACACATCAGACGTCGAGGCCCTGGAATGGATTAAAGCCCTATCTGACAGCAGCAATCATTAGCGTTTGTTACAGAGTACGATATTAGATCAAAGAGCAGGATTTAACATGTATGATAAAGAGAAGAAAAAGGCATTATCCAAGGCAACATCAGTCTGGACGACATGTGCTAGTTATCTTATGCTGCCATTGCTAAAATATCTCTAAAGAAGATATAAATGATCACAGCCTGGTTACATTTGCTGTGTACAGACACAGCTCATGCCCAACAAGACATAGCCATGAATGTAAATGGTAACTGGAGGTCTACATTGCTTCAGGGGGAAAAACAACCAACCAACAAAAACACAAACACAAAAGCCACAGCAAAATTTTAATTCCATCATTACAAGAGAAGACTGTTTTATTTAAAAAGTCATCCTGAATCAAAGGAAAAGTGAAAGCTGAATTATAGTAAGTCTGTCTCTACATGTGCAACAAAAAATATCCTGATTGCATTGCAGAAAAACTTAAATTTAGAAGATAGCTGAAAAGCACTCATAAAAAGAACTGTGGCAAACAGTGAGGGATGATAATAAAGAAATGGAATCTATCAGTGAAGCATACATTCATTACTATATCAGGAGTTTTAAAATATCAATAAAGATGAATAAAAATGATTATTCAGTAAGTACTCCTGTTTATGTCTGGAAAACCAGAAGATATGTGGATATGCTACACAGTTAATTTAGCAGGGGTTTTACCCTTACAGTAATTAAAGAAAACCAGTCATCTACTAATGGTGGATTCTAAAAGCAAGCAGAACCTTTCATCCAATTTTTCTACAAGGATTATCTGTTTTCTAATACATCTTGGTATAATGCAAAAGTTCCAGAAGAATAATAAAGGACACTCTTTGGGCAAAAATTGTTAAGTGCAAACCAAATGGATTCTGTACCTGCAACTCCTGAGCAAAGCAGCAAGCAGCTGCTAAGTGAGCAAAGAAATAAGGAAGAAAAAAAATTCACGTCCTTCACCTTGGTTTTACAAACATGTTTCTGAGTCTTCTGTGAAAAAAATTGCTGTCAGCTTTAGTTGACAAAAAAAAAGATATCTTTGCAAGACGTTTAATGTAGATGCACACAATGTTCTAATAAAAAAATAGCACTACACAGAATTAAAGTGGCACATTTAAACTTGCTAAATGTGCACATTACTATGCCAGGCTAACAACTCTAGAAGTTACTGTTAGATATTCATTGCTCACTAGAGGTGCTGCTACTAGGGGTCTCTGAACATCTGCTCTTGGCCCTGTACAATTTCATTGTACTTTTACCGGTAATTCAAGAAAAACATACGGTCATATAGCTTAATATACAATGTTCTGCAGATCTGGGGATACGAAAAGCCTTTACGTGGGGGAGTCCTCACTGGAGTCTTGTATGCTGGAAAGCTTTGAAAAGGCCATACACAGGGATAAACAAATAGCAGGAATGCATAACTAAATGTATTATGTTTGTATAAAATTTTAATGATGCTATTCTTCAAGTACTCTCTGGTTCTTGAATAGGTACTTTAGGAGCATTTTTAAAAGATATGGAGAGGTTTCAAAAAATGAGCTAGAAAAGGCCCATATCCTGGTTAGGTTCCTTGCCCTTCTCTGAATGAAGAATTTCCTTCTAGAAACTGCCAAGCCATCTTTTCCAAAGGGAAAAAAAAAAAAAAAATTATTCTTAACTCTGAGACACTTCTAAAGAGCAAATATTTTGCCTTTGAAATACACCTCATTGCACCAGATGGTGTGTATATGTATATTTTTAAATGTTCCTGTGGATGAGTACTCCCACATATTCCTTACAATAGCACCTTCATCACCGTTCAGATCAAGACACACTCAAAGGCACAAAATTGCAAACTTAGTCATGCAAAAGAGTAGCAAAGTGGAGTAATCAGGAGCAAAGAATGCCATTCAATTGCATAAACCTCTTGTGCTTAACATCCCTAGTAGCAGCGCTACTATTTAGTACTTAACACTTTTAGGAAGATCTAGAAACCTTACAAAAATCTAGCAGCCCAAATATGGGGAAGTTTTAAAGTTGTACATATTTATCCAACTGACTGGAAAGACTCCTTCTGCTTAGCTCATGCAGTATTAATATCATTAATTCTTTAAGGAATAAAGCACAAGCTTCTTACTGCTATGCTCTGGGCCACCCACAGCTTCACTGCCACGTATACCTGCTGTAGAGCCTGGTTCAGTTACCACTTGTGCAGGTGTAACACCAATGCCAGTAATGGATTTCTAACCAGTTCACAAAACAGAGTAGGGGAACACCAAGCCTCATGCTTGTGTCCAGCTCTAGACACGCCCCCCAACACAAGGAGGACATGGACCTGTTGGAGTAGGTTCAGAGGAGGGCCACAAAGATGATCAGTGGGCTGGAACTCCTCTGCTGTGAGGACAGGCTGAGAAAGTTGGGCTTGTTCAGCCTAGAGAAGAGAAGGTTCTGGGGAGACCTTATTGTGGCCCTTCAGTTTCTGAAAGGGACTTAAAAGAAAGCTGGGGTGGGACTTTTTACAAGGGCTTGTAGTGATAGGACGAGGGGTAATGGCTTCAAACTGAAAGAGGGTAAACTTAGATTAGAAATTAGAAAGTTCTTCACTATCAGAGTGGTGAGGCACTGGCACAGGTTGCCCAGAGATGATGGGGATGCTTTATCACTGGAAGTGTTCAAGGCTAGGCTGGATGGGGCTTTGAGCAGCCTGTTCTAGTGGGAGGTGTCCCTGACCATGGCAGCAGGGGGTTTGGAATTAGATGATCTTTAGGGTCGCTTCCAACACAAACCATTCTATGGCTCAATGCTCAAATTTTCAGCTGATCTCAGTGAAGCCCAGTTACTCTGCATGGAGCTATGCTGATTTCTATGCAGAGCAATCTTGACTCAGTAACAGTACCAAGCTTAATCTTTTTCTTCTAATCTGTCTCTACATTTTCCCCTGGAGTTTCTACAAATGCAATATTGCTGGTATGGTAACTGCTACGTCATGTCCACCCTACCTTACATTTTTTTTTACCTATTTGTAAGACTTAGTGTAAAATTTGTATTAAAGTGAATGTGTCTTTGGTCTAAATTAAACTTAAAAACGAAAACTAAACCACAGACAGCAACTCCCACAGAGACCTAAAATACTGACCTAAGCTACAGTCAATACTATCTTCTCTTATGGTTAGCCAAGTTGTCAGCACAAAGTAATCATTCAGTCGTGCACAAAACTGTTGTCACGTCATACCTGACAAACTTGCCCTACAAAACCAGAAATTTCCTCTGAGCCTAAAACGTCAGGCTGCTGGTCCTCACCAATATCATTCAGGCCACATAGGAAATGGCCAAAGAAACACATTCATTGCTTTCAATCCCGCTTACCGGTGCTTTACTATTTAAGCAGATTATTCATCTCACAGCATAATACCTCCTAGCCTCTGTCTCTCATATACAGATAAATGCATAAAATCCACACAAAGAACTGAGCACATAAGCTCTAGCATACAGAACTCTATACGTTTCTGCCACGTCCACTACAAGTGGATCAAAAATTACTGTAAAGAAGAAAAAGACCAGTATTTTCTTGCTCCCTCAATACTCTGTTGTACACGGTAGAGAAACGAGAGGGTCAGGAAGTTGGTTATAGCTTTTCACATACTCAGGAAGAATTTCTACTGCCATGAGTGCTGCCGTAAGGTTAATTTAGTAAGGATCAAGTGAAAAATAGCAATGATTAACAGAAAACTGCCATAGTTAAATTCTTACCCATCATATTTCATTTCTAGAAATACATTCCTACAAACCTGCATGAAATAATAAAGGAACATGATCAGGAAAAAAAAAAAAAATTCTGCCATCACTACACGTTTTTCTTCTCAGTAACTTCTTGAATTGAAGGCCCAGATATAATCTCTACTTTCATCTCTCCTTGTCTAGTTGGTGCTGCAACAGTAGTGCTGTTTCAAAACTCTGAAGGTTTTTTATTTAACTAGCAAAAGGATGCAGTAAAGCACCACATCACAGAGCATAGAACAAGAAAAGGAGCTTTGAAATTGTTATGCCTTTAAGAAGGCTGCTGAGTAATAATGCTGGTTAAATTATGCAGGGAACACTGCATTCTCCCACAGACACACATTTAGTATCTCCTGAGATTTGGTGTATTACATAGTCGAATGGAAAATGTGAAGATTCTTTTATAAGATTCCTTTGTAAAAATGCTCCTGGAGATAGTAACAGTTCCATAGAGAAGTATTTTGTGGCTGATGATTTTTCATATATATAGCATCAGTATTAAAATGGAAATTAAGTTCATAAAAGTTTTTTTTTTAAAAAAAAACGGTGGTTTGGAATGTATAGTTCCTTTCAAAGCCCCAACTCCCAGCCCCAAAAGGAGCAGTCCTTGTTCGCACAGCACTCTTCAGACAAGGTGCTGCATGACTTCTTTCTGCACTGACGCCATTTTTTGGTTTTGCTTTTTTCAGCCATCACACTTCTACCATGACGCAAAACATTTTTGCTGAAGCCTTTCATACAGGTGTTCAGTATACAAAACTCCCTCTCATCCAAACAGAAACACTGAGCTACGATGGCAGCTGGAAGCAGAATTTCTATTTAGCTGTTTATTTTTCCTCAGTGCCGGGACAGATTTCATTTTGGTGTGCCTTCTTCCATCTCCCCAAGATGTGCAGCACGCACATCTTGGATCTAAATGGAAGACTATTCACTGGACAGTGATGTAGACAGGAGTCTAAAGCAGAAAGCTCTGTAAATCTGAACTAGAAGACTAAAACTTTACTGGAGGTCCAGATAAGTATCTTCTCTCTGCATGCGAGCTGAGGCCTTTTTGTCTCTTCAAAAGACCTCGCACAAACTCAGCAATATCTTGCAGAGATCCAAGTGACTGTTAAAGATAGGTAGTTGTGGATACTGTCGTCTTTCTTTTAAGAGAAGCATTTCTTAAATACCCTACCCATTCCCAGAAGCATACACCACAAAGCAGCATACTGATCAATGAAGACTCTGGTCTCGTGGTAAGGCAGAGACAAGCCATAGGTATTCTGATACAAACAGCAACACAGAACAGGGAAGCCTTTGGAGAAGAAGAGAACAGCAAAATGCAAGAAGAAAGAGGAAGCGAGAGTTTCCAGGGACCATGCTGGGGTTGAATCACACTGATAATTTATTTGAAAAGAAAGGGGGTGGGAAGAGGAACAGCAAAAGAAATCACAGCGCTGCGGAAGAAAATGGCAAACTTCCATTGACTTTAACAGGAGAGCATTCAACCCAAGCAAGCTGAACAAACCCTTTAAACTGAATTTACATCCCTGCTGCAGAAGTTACTCAAAAAAAAAAATATATATATATATATAAAATCTTGTTTTTCATGAGGAGGAAACACAAGTTAAATATAATTCCATTTTGCTCATATTTATTAAACACTAACAACATGATTCACGACGCAGTGGAAAAATCACTAATAAGAGCTGGAAAACTCCCACACAGAGCAGGACTCAGGTAATCATTATTAGCAGTAAATATTAAGAAAAATATGAAATATAATGCTATTATTAGAGTAGGACTGATGCAAACAGAAAATATGGCAAGATATGAAGTACTAATTGGGTAATTATACAAGTAAATACACTGTACGAATTGAAAAGATGGGCAAGGCAAGTCACTATGAGAGAAAAAAACCCATGCCAGCGCACAAATGAGTTTTCTCTGACACCAAGAGATGTTTTGAGCATGATAGGAGTCCAGTACTAGATACTAAGAGCAGCAAAAGTGATATTAAAAGGAGAATGTTTTGATTTAAAATGCAACTGCAGAAGGTGAAGCTTGTATTTTGCAAGACTGAATGCCTAGATCCAAGACAAAACAAGGCAAGCTAAAGTATTTCTGATCCGCATAAAAATATGAAATTAATTGACAAGCAATTGTTCCTTAATAAAACCAAATTACTGATTACTAAACGCTAAAAATTAAATCATCATCTATGCCAAAGCTCTCTTTATCCTGAAGTTATGCTCCTGCATGGGCACATTAAAAACTGAAATTGTCTGTAGAAAGAGACATGGGGAAAGGGTTAGGACAAGGCTATGTTTTTTAACATAACAGTACTAAACAGTTGGAAAAATTTTACTTCCTTTCATGTAATGTAGTCAGCCCTTTTGCTTGGTTTCCAACATCCCAAAACAAATAAGGCAAACGGCTGATACAGGTAGAAAATACGTTATTGTATCTGAAAGAAATTAAAACATTAACTCAATTTTAATTAGCCCAATTATTTCTATACAGAATCTGGCTCATCCATGTATGCATTAAGGGAAGAGTTTTATATTAATGTGCATCTGTCATAAACAGTACAATTCTAAGTTGCACAATATATTTGCATCTTTTGCAGGACTGCTGTTAAAAGAGAAGAAAAAGGGAATTATTGATGCATTCAAACAGTGTGCATCTTGCTTTGTAATGTAATCTGGTTTTCTTTTTTTTTAACACCTACACAGCTTATGTTCCTAGCTAGTACAGTTTAAAGAATAAATAAGGACCCAGGGTATCAACTTCCAAAGAAAACCTTGCAAGAAGCTGTTTGCAGATTTGCATTTTGAACTTGACTGTCATGTTGTGAAATAACAAGGTTTTTGCTTCTTGAGACACCTAAATCAGTTAAAAGGGGCTTTGTTTTTGTTTCTACAGTTGATAGCTGAAGGTCCAATACAGCTACTCTATCTGTTAATGTAAATTCTTCCCCTGCATTTTCATAAAGGAGTCGGGAGCTATTAAAACACATACAGAGACAACATTTTCTTCTGGAGATGAAAATGCCTGTTGCGCTGCTTATATCCATGATGATCCTACAAATATGCAAACCAAGAAGAATCAGAGAGAGCAGTGGCATGCAAGCTGATGAACCTTTATATTCCAGGGAATTGCCACGAGGGAATATGCTTAACTTGGAAAGAACAGCCAGTTTTTCAAACCATTCTTGAGTTCACACTCTGAAAACCGCACATAATCACAAAGTATTTCTGAGATGTAAAAGGAGACCACGGTCAGTAAAGAAACGAAACCACATCTGTGATTTCACATTTGCAAATGGCACAACATAGACAGGCATGTGCAGTATGACTAAAGCATTGCATCAGTATCAGCCACACAAAAGGTTAAGCCGTACCTTGAACGCTCTGGAAGAGAACTTACCCTTGGGGGGCCATGTATCAAGGGAAAGGCTGGGAGTGAAAGGAGAGGACAAAATTTCACAGAAGGAAAGAAAGAAAGAAGGAAGGAAGAAATGGCCAGTAGGCAACTTTGCTAAATGAAGAAGAGTATTGTCTGCTGTGCAATCTGGGGAGAACTGGAAGGCTGAGTTGCCTGGATTCAACCTCTGCAACTATGGGCCGTCTTATAAGTGAGATGCATTTCTCCCAAGTAAATGGAGCGTAGCGAGTACTTATGGTCCTTTTCATTTAACTTTGTTTTGCAACAACTTTGAGCAGTATGCTTATGAATTAAGTAACAGCCTTTCCCCACATGTGAAAAGTGATTTTTAAATGAAGTGACTTAATAGAGGTGGCTTATACAGACAAGTCACACAGTGAGATAATAGCACAGCCAGAAAAAGAATTATATGGGTCTTCTGGGACCAAGCTGGTAGGGATGAGTTTGTACAGGAACAGCAGCTGACTAAAACTGAATGAAGGGGGACAGACACCATCCTGACTAGTGAAACACTAGCCTACAGTCATCATTACTTGTTTGAGTATGGACCTGAAAGACCGTCAATTTATTCTGCACTTTCAAGTGTTCCAGGATTTCTCCTGCATATTCAGACTGGCATAGTTTCTCACATTACAGGAACGTTTCCTACCACCTCCAGTTGAGGACAGTCTTTCTCATTCTGAAGGGCAATAACCTGCTCAGAGATAGGTGTGCTTTTGCCACCTCCCAATTGTTTAACAGCCCAGAGTATCTAAATCATCACTGGGAAGTCCGAGACCAAGAAGTTCATTCCAGAATACACCTGTACAAGGGACAGACTGTCCCTCAAGGCTGGCATCAACATTCATAGTACCTAAACAATACTCCACATCTCACTACTGCATTTCTTATGACATTCGTTGGAGTGTACATTCAAAAACACACACAAACTGTAGCAAAAGAAAAATAATAACAAAATTATCTCAATACTTTAAAATCTCAACAAGTTTCTCTACCAAGAGAATCATGCCTCACACGGGCTGGTCACGCTGCTTACTGCTTTTCAGGAAAACACTGATCAAGACAGTATAGAAATTCCCAAACTGAAGAGACTGGAACTGGGTCATACAGTCTTGAACACCACTAGTTTTCTAACTCACGTTATGCCTGCTAACATCATACAACTGTTCTTTATAAGTACATATTCCCGATAATTACACAGAAAGTACCTAATTTTCAAGTGCCTATATGTTCTCATATGGAAAAATTTTAAAACCTTACAAGTTTCACTTGCACATTTAGAAAATTTCTTCTAGAAAGAAGCAAAGAGGAGGAATCCTGAGGTGTGCAGTACATCTCATTTCCTGTCTTCTGCTATTGTATATTAGATGCTATCCCTTAAAACATTCCTTGCATCCTGAAGGCAATGCAAGGCCAATAAAACCACTTTCATGCAACATGTCATTCTAATATTATTATTCTTCTCCTCATCAATAAAAAAAAAAATGTATTCTTACTGCAAGCTCCCTCACAATTTTTCAGTAAATACAAGTTACGTACATTTTTTTAGAATAATGATGTTACTTTGACTCCAGAAGGTTTCTTTTTCTGGTGGATAGAAACCAAGGAGTAAAGTGTAATAGGGATGGATAAAGCCTCTTCAAACTCCACAAACATGCTTTAGAACTGTTTATGTGAATGGTACTGAAATAAAAAGCAGCTGCTTGATAAAGATAAATATCTACCAACGGATCATCGCTATTATGTCAATTTTAATAAAGCCAAGTTTTAAAATACATAAACAAGTGAAAGAGGTGTTCAGTAAGAAAAAAACCAAGAAGGGGCATTTCTCCCAGGTAGAATTAGACTCTATGCCCAAGAAAGTAAAAATGAATGAGCAACGTATATCGTAATTGGTCTTAAATTTTATATAACATAAATAGAGCTGTATGACAGGGAGCCCATCCTGTCTGTGGCAGCACACAGAGCTTAAAGTACACTCTCATAGTTCAATACTTTTATCATTTCCTCACTGTATGATACTTCTTGGCAACTCCACAGTTCAGTGCATTTCACACCCAGCAGAACATAAGAACAGAGGAAAAAAAGATACATCACACAGAAGAAAAGTCAGATGGCAGCTGTGCCGACCTAGGGCAAGAAAAAAAAAAAAATCTGAGGCAGGCAAGTTCACAGGTAAGGAAGAAACATGGAGGATAAGAGGAGAATATGAAGAAAATGCAAAGAGGCAGTGGCGAGAATAGATGCAGCATCCATCTCTGTTGATGGGTGCAAGAAACAAAGAAGAATTTGTGATCAGAGAGGCAAAAGGTGTAAGACAACAGGCACAGTGTAGCTGTAGGAATAAAGAAGCTGGTAGGGACGGGCAGGAGCAACAACAAAGAAGGATTCTGCAACACTTGTCTGTTATCAGTTCATGACAATGCAGAGCACAAAACGATGAAACAAAACACTTCTGTTCTCTCACCAACCTCAGCAGAAATCTCTACATTGCTCTAGCCCAGTGCTGCCTTCCTTGTATAGAACACTGCAAAAGACAGACATCTTTCCTAGTATTGGAAAGTTTAGTGTCTCAGGGAACCACAACTGACCATCCACTGGTGGGAGGACAACAGCATTCATGGGGATAATTAGTCACAGCAGAGCTCGTAACTGTTTGCTCCAACAAACTTGCCACTACTTGCTTTTTTTCAGCTTAGCCTAGGGGTGACAAGTCTTCTACGCCTACTATCTCACTGTCCAGATGTGATTCAGGACCCTGTATACTACCTACTGCTTGCTCACAAATTTCTTCTTCTCAAGTGACTGCGTTCCCCCAGTACTACTGCTTCTACAAGTGATAATCCTGTCTCTTGCAATGACTCTATATTTTGTCTGTGAGATTATTCATTCCTTATCAGTTCCATGTAGAGAGCTCTTTTATCAGTCACCCTGCACCGGGATAAAAAATATCTCGTTGGCAGTTGATCTAGTGAAAGAATTAGAAGAACCACCTCAAAGTGGCAGGTTACTCTGAAGTCTGATCAGCTAACACAAATACTACAGACTCAGCTGACTATTTCTGCAAGCCGGTGGCTCCATGAATCATGGGAGGCAAAAGATACAATTCCTTCGAGAAGGAAGGCAGGGAAAGGAACATTGGAGATTATAGAATCGTGCACCCCAGCCCCGGAAAAAGACTTTTATTACTTTTTTGTTGTTGTTGCTAGTGATATTTGTCACTTTTCCAGAAACCATTTATAGGTCCCTACAAGGATAAAATTAACACTTCAGAATTGATTACATCAAGTTCAGCTAATGAATGAAGGTACTTGGTAACTACGGTTACTCTGGCATCACAAAAGAGCTACATTGCTTAAATTTACTTCTGTCAGGGTAGGTTTTGTTTAATCTACAGACCACAATAACACAGTGAAGGGATGGGACTGAGAAGAGGTTAAAGTCATCTGCTTATCACAAGTCATTTAATAAAAGGGAAATTGTAATGGTAGCTAGAGGGAAAATCAAACACAAGAAATGAATTTAGGCTCTGCAGTCGAAGGTACAGTTCCATTGATTAACGTTTGCTAAAGTAAACTGCTGGACTATGGACTGTCTCATTTTTTGTCTTCCCCAAGTTTTGGTTGCTATGTTATCCTTCTAAAGATATGTGGCAATTACTCATCTGAGAGTTGCAGGCAGGCAAAGGACAGAACGAGAAAAAAAAAATCCTAATTAAAAAGGATGATTAACAAATAATCCATATTGAATTATTCTTGTGCCTTTACTGAAAAGCTCTCAGAAAACCTCTGCACCCAATGACTGCAAAATTCTAATTCTGCCCCATTAACATATCAACTTCCCTGCCCCCGATTAGACAGGGCTGAGTATTTTCAGCAGATACAGTGCCTTGGAAGCATTAAGTAAGTGGAGGTGGATTTGCACAGATGGGCTCAGAAGCGATGAACAGCACAGGCAGCCCTACAAGCTTATGAAAAGGGACAGCAATTTCCCCTTCTCCTGCTCTCCATTCAGGGCCATCCCTTTTGCCATTAAACACCATTCTAACCAGTACTTCCCAAACCCTCGACGCACCCACCAACCTGTCCAGAAGCAGCATGCTCTCTTCCACCCTGCAAACAGGCTGCAAACTAGCAAGCTCTGGGGCAGCCGGGCTGTATGACACTGGGCTCCCAGCTCCAGTTAGTACTGGCAACAGGTAGAGGCAAACTGGGCTCCCTTCTGTAAATCCACGTATTTGTGCCCTAAGCCCTGGTCAGCTCCACCTGCATTAATGGGCACCTGCTTGGCAAATGGCTGTCAGCCCAGGGCCCTGGCTGAAGGTAACAGTGATGCTCAGGTGGAAGTCATGGCACTATCTAGCCTCTAGGAGTTTGTTCCCATTGATGACGTGAGAGGAGAAAACCTAGCTTGCTTCCAATCCTTTGTTAGCTTTACAGTCTTTTTAGGTGGTATAAAACCTCATTGTTACTTGTAAACAGAGCACTGGAAATCACTGAAAATTGAAACCTTATAGAGCTATTATTTCAGCAATGTTTTCCCAATGAAACACTTTTAATCTAAATCCAGTGAATGACTTCAGAGAAATTCTTAAGTAATTTAGGAAGCTTTCCACCCATGTGCAGCATGTTCTCCCAGACAAAAGATGGCTTTGGAAATGCAATGCTTTAGGGGCTAAAATTTAGCTGTGATTTGATAAATACCTCATTTTCTTTAAGTAGTATTTACTTCCTTGGGTTCAAAGAAAGTTCTACAGTCTCCAGTGAGCCTGTATCAGGCTTTGCTCTTAAGAAACAACAAGTAGTTATGTTTTTAAAGAAATATAATTTAAAAATTTTCTGTGTTCAGGCATCTGAATAGCCCAAGGGAATTTTTATCCTATTACTTCTAAAAACTTTTCAGGAAAAATGTCCTATTAAAACTCATTATTTAACACCAAAAATTATTGAACAAACTTTCCCTTACATTTTAACAATTTTCATTTAGCTGTTGTGTTGGAAAAGTCGCCAGATTGTTGGGGAACCAACCCTTATTTGAAAGAGTTATCAACATCATTTTGGAAATTAAAAACGTTAAAATATAGATGCTGAGTCACAGCACAGATGCCCCGAGGTTTTCAGTTAGCAGCTGCAGCATTTGGAGAAGAGCGATGCCTTCATTACCCAAAAACACACAGTGTCAGCCATTTGCTGGGAGCTCTTTTCCCAGATCTGAACAAAAAAAGTGTTTTCAGTAACTCAGTTGAAAAGAACTTGTATTTGACCACGTGCCATACCAATGCACTCACAAAAGCAGAACTAGAACTTTTCAGACATGAGACCTAGACTTACAGAAACGTCAGTTTGGCCACTGAACCTGTGTATGTAAATGTGCATATATGTAGATGGATACACATAAACACAGGCATGTGTGCATGTGTTTTTGCACAGCAAGGTGGCAGAAGAAGTGAAACCAGCCCACGGTTCTCCTCTTCCCCAGGATGTAGTGTTATTGTGGCTTTAGCTGAGACCATCTGAGGACAGAAGTGAAGTAAGGTCTGCAAGGAAAGTATTATTAGAACAAGGTAATGTGGTTGTGAGAAAAAAATGAGACTCATATAAAAGCCTGTCTTCAGTTTTGGTATAGCAGCAGTAACCTTTGGGTGAAACAGGGTTAAGACAAATTGTTCACATTCAGAGAAATTGTTTAAAGAATTCAGAAATGTTCGGTATTCACAGAGGAGACTAAAACAAGATGATCAGGAATTTAGTCCAACAGGACAGGGGAAAGAGACAGGAAATTATTGCCGCTGGAATACAAGAAATTAATGGAAATCAAAATTATGATGTGCAATAAAACCTCTGTTGAGTCCCTGGTTTTAGTGTCCAGTAGATGTGAATTATTCTCCTAACATAGCCTCTTGAAGGTATTTTGTAGACCTTCCCTAAGGATTTGTAAGAGAGGCTGGAAATGGAGTTGTTGTCTTGGGAAAAATATGATTTTCATATTTTTTCGCCAATTGTCTGTGTGAATTCATTTTAATGTGCAGAGATTCTTTTCACCCACAGTTTCCCTGAGGACATTTGGTGCACTGGATGAAATATGTTGCAGTCTGAGATAGAGTGAGAGAGCGAGACAGAATCCATGAATTTTGACAGTTGCGTTATGAGAACTATTTCTTACAGTGGAGGTGGAAACGTGTTTGCAAATTTTATGCTTGTTACTCTGCGTGGCTTCTTTTAGTATGTGGTGGTCCTCAGCAAGTTTGCTTCTAATGAGGAGATCTGCAAGCCTATAATGTATTTGAAAGCTATGAAGAGAAATTCTGGGAAAATTCAAGGTATGGTGCTTCTTGCATAGGCTATTCGGGAAGAATTGCCTTGGGTAAATACCCTTTTTTGTCGTGAAGCTGATAACATGAATTTCCTCACAGTAAATAGTACACATCGATGCACCTACCTCCTCAAAACAGCAGCCACCCCAAACCACAGCAAGAAGCTCCATGCTTGGTTCAGTGGCACATTGTAATTTTCTCCTCACCTGCACCACATTTGGTTTTCCACCGTCAACTTGAATTTTGTATCACATTTTTTGATGTCCTGATTACCTTGATTTACTCCCTTCTCTGAATAATTACCATCTGTTTTCTGGAATTCTCTAAATGTGTGTGTCAATAACCTGTGGGACCCTTGAGAAGATCGAATATATTAATCTATAGACTTTGTGTGACTGTTTGAACTGCAACATTTTCATGTTCTCAGAGTCACAGGAGGTTAATTCAGTACCTGTGATAACTGAAGATTCAGGTGAAAATAATCCTAAAGCCCACAGACTGCCAGATTCTCGGTGCATTCAGACAGATTTTAGCCACAGTATGATATTTTCCTCAGTCCTGCTCTCATCCATGGGTCATATGGATGTGAACATTTACTCGTGGAACAACTCAGTGGGAGACAGCACAAGAGAGTACGGTGCACGAATCTGCAGGATTACACCCCCTTTAGAGAGAACGACGATGAACCGGAGCAACTAAGACAAAAAATGGAGAAAGACAAGAGCAGAAAAATACTGTCCACCATCACTCCTGTTGATGGAGAAGCAATAAGAAAGGAAGCTCAAAGGCCTGTAGGGCCTTGAGAAACTCGTAAAGGATGCTCCTTCACATGAAATTATTTCATAGGGAGGAAGAGGGCTTGAATGAACACAACCAAGACTTGAATTTCCACTGAAAACACGAACAAATAATTTCTTCCTTCATCAGAGTGGCTTAGGAGCAGCAATGAAGAAGTCGCTTTAATATACATGAACCACAATATTATTGTTCAATCTAGAAACTTTTTTTTTTTTTAGAGTGAAATCAAGACATCCATACCAATTTAAACCACTGACATTTGAATCTTATTTTTGAACATGGTAATAATAGTGGAAATTTCACCCCAGATTTTAATGGAGCTAGCATTTCACAAATAAGGTACAGTTTTATTCCCCATATTATTCATTAGAAAAGAAACTACTTTATTCAGTGTTACAATGATGTGAGAAATGACAGAAGAAAACAGTGACACTGGATAACAGTGAAATGATGTATATTGCTTCAGTTATATCTACACATTATAATGTGTTTTATAACAATTTGTTAGAGGAGCATCTGTTACGAATTTACTAAAACAATTTGAATATGCTTTTCAACGAGCTGAAGAACAGAGCTCCACCTATTAATCATGAAATATGTATCAATGAATAATTTATAAATGGTACCTTTATTCAAAGTGCTGCCAATTAACTAAACAGTCACTGCATTCGTAATTGTATCAGTCACCTCTAAACTTTCAACTTCTATCAAGATTTCAAATCTTGATAAAAGATTTGAAAGAGCCAGAGAACTTGAATGAAATGTAGGTTTTTAGCATAACAGCTTCACACTGACTTTGATATTCTCTGGCATCACTGACAGTTTCCTCAGGAAAAGCAATTCCGAACCCTTTAATGTAAAAATATATATATTCCTATTTCACACTCCACAGCTTTTTGAAGAGAATCGTAACTGCACACTGTAAATACAGTAAAATAAAAACAGGTGCTGTGTACTTCTATAAAAGAAGTAAAGCGAGTCTAACTTAATAATTCTGCTCAAAAAAAGGACTATATCCTGTAGCTTGGTATTTCTACAGCTTTCTTTCCTCTGCAACACTGGTAGAAAGGTGTAAGTTTTTTTCCAGGGCCATGCCTTCTCCTAGTCTTCGCATAACAAACTGCAATTACATGCACTGTTCTGTCCTCCAGTCCCACTCACCATAGTGAGATGTTTACTTCAAAACCGGTGTAGGATTTGTATGGCGAGCAACAAATTCAGGAAACTTCTCCTTATTTCTTTATTTCAATTAAAAAGACAAATAATTGCAACCAGACACATTAATTCAAGATCAAAGCTGCAACTCTAAATCACAAAGGGTCACTTTTAATGGTGACATAAAGAGAAGTCAAAATCATCTGTATACATTTTTAATGTAAATTGCTGTTATTTGCATGTCCAGACAGAAGGAAGAATGGTAGCAAAGAAAAAAGGCAATCATCTGTCTCGCCTTAAAGCTTCATGTTGGTTTCCTTTCCCTTCTACAGAAAAGCCCTCTGGCCTCCCAGCATGGAAGCTGAGCTAACACCGACTTCCTGATGTGCAAGATGCAGCTGTGATATTTAGCTAATTGAAAAACATGCTTGAAAGTGCATTAGTAACTTTTGAAAAGATCGGGCTATAACAAGGTGTTATTCACACAATCCCTGAATTCAGCCCCCAACATTTCCAGGTTTTTTATTGGCAACATCAGTTTGGCAACGCTGCAAATTTAACATTTATTTTATCCTCCAATTTTTCTATCAGTTCATTTGGCTTAGCGTGGAACTCCTGTTATTACAAAATATTCACCAAATACATGCAGCTCAATAACATGAATTTTGAATGTGCATCTGTTGCAATTCCTTCAGCTTCCTCAGCTTACATTAACGTACTGGGGAGGGTGTTGCCGTGCGTTTCTACTTTGTACAATGTGCAAGGTTACGGCTTTGTGAGACATGAAAGCATAATATGTACACGTATTTGTGAGCATGTGTTTATGGATACTCGCACAAATAAAAATACATATCCATATCCAAAACAAAATGAAGCATTTAAGTCACGTACGTACTTGGTGAAAGACAGTGGTTAGGCTTGGGATAAGGCGAATGCAATTGTGGCAAGTATTATTGTTCTCACAGTATGGAACAATGTAAAAAATAAAAATAAAAATAGCAGAGAGCCAACAGCAAAAGCACCCAAAGGAACAACAAATTCTTGAGAACATGAAGAGAAGCCAAAACTGAAGATGTATCCACTCCATCTTGTAATACAACTTCATTTTAAAAGACAGATATAAATGAAAAGTCAGCGAACGTGCAGACTGGTAATTGAAAATCTCTGTAATTACCCTGGTTACCAAGGGATTTTTCATCTATTTGTACTCAAAGACATTGCTTTTTAAAACCAAGGCAAAATTAGAAGAAACTATCAGGGAGCACTTTAAGATAATATTTTTAAGTATGTAATAAGAGTAAGGAACATCTCTGATTTTATGTCCTATAACACCACCCAAACTGCTTCAGTTAAATTTCCTGTAGTGCCCACAAACTACAGAAGCACGCAGTGAGTTTGCACGAAGACTTTAACTGTCTGTGTAGCATCCATGACATCCAATAGTTCTAAGCAGCCGTCAGGGTTTTGTCTAACAGGAAGAATGATACCTTACAGGCATTTCCAAGCTCACCACTGAATGTTCCCACCAGTGGAGCACATTACTGTATTATAAGAGTTATGATAATTGTTGACTCAAAATCATTTTCTAATGGCTGCTTTGTAACTTGGAATTTTAAAATCATTTCAATCATTTTCAATATAGACACAAGTAGCGAGTGGCGGAAACCCTCTAAGAAAATGGTTTAAAAATCTTTCCTCTGATTCATTTGTGCTTTAAATAGCTTAAATTAACAGATGCTGGGACTCTAAGCATTTTTCCCTTAGATCTTTATTCATGCAACAGAAGCAAGCCAAGTAAGTGAACTAGATTGTATCTCTACCAAACTAAAGTTAGTAACAGGCTGGAGGCTAAAATCATGTCCACTGTCTCTATCAGAACACATCTGATGTACGTGCTAAAATGATGGCATATGAAAACATCAACAACAACAAAAATCTCATTTTCATTCTTAAAATCCATTTACCCAACAAACTAGGTATTCAGTTCACATCTGCAAAGTCCTCGCTAGCAGCAATGAGGCTACACGGAGTTCACCCCAAAGAAGGCAGGAGATCTTGATGGAGATACCCTTAGGCAATGGGCTGAGCTTCCAGTGGGCAGATAATAGCACTATTTTAAAGAAAGATCTGATGCATACCACCAGAAAATAAAATAAGCACTAGCCTTGATGGAAGGAATCTGTAAAGACAAAAACAGTGATGGAAAATTCAAGATGACTTTATAAATCTTCTCTAATTTCTAAAAGTTCTGTTACCAAGAAGTTCAAGTACCTGCTAACACTTCTGAAATGGCTGAGCTCCTAACATCACCAGGACTAGTGTCCTTTTGCATATATCCTGCTTCTTATCTTGTCCATTCATCTCTCTTTTATACCCTTCAATTGTTTAGTCTCCTCTTTTTAATTCGGCTTTTTTTTGCCTCCCTATCTTGTCCGTTCAGCTCTATCATACAAAGTGCACCGGTACGGAAAGCTACGAGCTACTGCCTTTCATCCATTTCCTTCCTCTCAACCTATTTGTATTCCTTTGGACACCTTTACTACCTTGAATTGCAGAAATGAATAAAATTAATGACAAGTAGGGAATAAACAAAGAAAGAGAAATACCAACACTTTTTTATACATGGAAATACTTCAGTGAGTATTTTCCTTGGGACCTATCAAGAGTGTCTCTTTGCAAATTCCTGTCATTGAAGGATTAAGACAGTGTGATCCACATGATGCTGAATATGATGCTGAAAACAAAATGTGCAGAGTAAAATGACATTTCTAGTTCTGACAGATGGCACATTTTTTTTCCTTTTTAGGATTATTTTTTCTGAAAAACGCACATTTTTAGACTTCAAAAATTAATAAACAGAATAATTTATTGTTAAAGTTATGTTTTTATGTAAAGGGAAAAAAATGAAGTCATTAGCTTTTGCTTTTGTGATGGATGTATTTTGTACAGCTATCCAGACCTCTCTTGGGCTGTTTGCTCCTAGTCAGTAATGACAATGACATCCTGAAGTTATCATTCCTCATTCATTTCACTGAATGTCATTCTTTGGGAGAAGGGAAATTAAGTGATTAAACAGGAGGAAGACTGAGCCATCACTGGAAAATTAATATGTTCAAATTAACTTTAGACAAAGGATGCATAAAATCTAAGTTACGTTGATGAAAACAAGCCGTTTCTCCATAATAAATATGTAAATCAAGGCATCGATCTATCAGTTATTATGACAGTCTAATGTCTCAGAAAAACTTGCTGTGGTTCCAAGCAACATCCATGCAATGATGAATACATATGGTACCAGATCAGGATGGTAATGCATAACTGAGTACTCAGAATGCTTAAGAAAAACCTTTTTATCAGGTAATTTTTAATATAAACAGCTTCTAAATCTAAGAGCTTTATATCTGTCACTGTTAATTAAACTTGTACTTTTTCAACATACAATAAGCCATTTATTATAGTGAAAGTCACTACATTTCAAACCACTCACAAATTGCAAACCATAATTGCTAGGATTATTTTACTTCCAAGTGCAGCCAGCAAAGCCACCTTAAGATTCAACAATGGGAGATAATTTTGGAGTGTAACCATAGCTCTATCTCACAGTCCATTGGCTTTAGTATTGGCAGCAGACAAGCTGTAATTTTTCATTTCCTAATTAGATTTAGCCATTAATTTAACTGTTCTATCATACTGGTGGGATAGAACAACCCTATTTGTTTCATACTTTTCCCCCCTCATTGTTTTTACTAAATACCACCCGATACACGCAGTAAATGAGTGAAAAACCATGAAGATCTGAATACACTCGACACTTCCACGCTGATCATCTAACTACCTAACTTCTAAGCACCTGACTTCCAAACTGCAACCCGTGGCATTTACAAGTATTTTCTGGTAGCACAGTGGGGAAATTAGGCATTCTGGGAAGGATTCACAATATCTAACACACTCAAACAGCTAATGGGGAATGCAGAACTGATGAGAGTGCTGTAAATCCCATCAACCTCTAAGGCTCAGGTGCCAGCATCAGACAGGAATTCAGAGGACTGACGTGCTCTGTGATTTAGGGCTCCGCGTACTTAGCTAAAACCGTGCAAGGAGGTATTGCTCCACGCCAGCTCCGCTCCTCTTCTCTCTTAGATGCTGCCAGTCACAAAGCAGAGCCCCATTGTCGGCTTACGTGAATGTTTCACGACCAGTTCAATAACAAGTCAAACAGATTAGTTTAAATCACCTTTAATGTTGGTTCAGGCTAACCTGGCTGACTCTGGATCGACAGGGAGTAAGAATGTCTACTTTGGAGGTGGTAATCACTTACAGGGAAAAGGTAACAACGCAGGAAGGCAGCATAGTGATTACTGCTTCAATTGCTACAGCCAGTCCCAAAATAATCCTCTACTAGTACATTTATGCACCTAAATCATTCTTTACAACAAAGTGAGGGTCATTCCTATATATAAAAAAAAAAAAAGCATAATGGAAGGAAGCAATACAAGTCATTTTTCTTTGATACACTATTGAGAAAAAGTGGTAAATGCTCCACATTGTTCTCAGCATGAAAGGGTTCAAGCTCACTCACATCTTTTACCCATTTCTGTAAAGCTCCATCCACCTGCTCTCGGCCAGCAGTACTCTCTACACTCCACAACTGCATGGAAAACATCTCTATGTTAAAATGAACTTGAACCAGAGAGGGGCAGAATAATCGGTAATCTGGGTGCTAGAACGCCTATTTACAAGTAAGAAAGAGGAGCTTGGGTGCTGATCCCTCTTCTCATCATTTTTACATGGAGGATTTTGCCCAATGGCAGTTTAAACCATACTTGGATTAATAACTGGACCGATATCTCTACTGACCCAGGCGACTGCCTCAGTGACCGAACTACAGACATACTGTGTCTGTTCAGCCCAGGAACCTGGAGGGGTTTTTGTGCAGAATGACAAAGATGTAACTGGAATGGACAATGCCCTCTGTGCTGAATACCTAGGGGACTTTAATGGGAAATGAAAGGTATGAATTTGATCTCCCTGAGGCTACAAAGAGCCCAGAGTTTCAGTCTTGCAAGCCTGGATGAGTGCTCTATCTACTGAAATATTGTATAAATTTCAGAAGTCCCAATTTGGCCATTATATTCTGTGCAGTGCAGGCATCATATCAACCACACTTTTACTGAACAGGACTGCTAAGAAGATGAGACAAAACATCACTTGAGGATCCCAAAGAGCCTTGGGTTTGAGATGAATCTGTGTCACGGAAGAAGCATCAATTTAGGAACACAAGGACTTTACTTGTCTAAATGTAAGTCCATTTGCACTGGGCAAGGGATTTTAAAGTCCATTCCTATGCACACAGAGTCCTGCAGTTCATAAAGTCTCTACTTCGGATGACCGAAGCCAGTATTTTTCAACGAACAGCTCTAGTTGTGATGTCTTAATGTTCCACATCTTCCTGTGAAAGCTGTAACTTAATGAAAGTATTTGTAAATAGATATCAATTTCTGAGCTACGGTACAGTCATTAAAATGAGGAAAATCTTCCCTCAAGTCTAGCAACTGAACAACCCCGTTGGTGGTGTTTTTAAAATAACTGCCACAGGTATTTGTAGTGTTCTGTCTTTAGGATGAAAATACATCCAAATAAAAATTTACCCAAGAACAAGTAAACAGAGTTTGGATATTGTTAGATCAATGTCAGGACATATTAATGCAGGCTGAACAATTGAAAATCCTTCCAGAATTTGCCTCATTACAAGAATGAAAATAATATTGAAGTGTTTTCCTGGTCTTTTAAGAACTATCCTAGCAAAAGGGCATTGATGGTGAAGGGTGCACACACCGCGGCGCCAGCAGACACCCTTGCTAATCCATGGGGAACACGTTTGGAAATGTGAAATGCTGTCTGGAGCAGAAGATATACGATCTTCCATCCCGCACACAGAGAGATGCATCTCACAGTGACTTCTCGGTCATAATATTATTTTTCCCTACTGTGCATTCGAGACAAGAATCTCATTCTAAAATTATTCTGAAATGTATTAGTCGACAAGAGACTTAGTACTTACGCCAAAAGAGCCAAGATGCTGCCTCTGAAGCTACGAGCAACAGTCCCTGACACAAGGTCCCTTGTTTTCATATAAAACCTCAGCTGGTATTAATTCTGAGATTTGCCAAAACTGAAAAACATGAGAGGGGTTTCTCCAGTGACTTCAAGACAGAGCGAATGACCCTTGCTACAGATAAGCAAATCTTTTTTCTGTGTGAGCAAGTACTAGACGGCTAATTAATCCTTAAGCATAATCATAGCTCACCCAACCAAAAAAGCAAGGTCAAACAATGAGTTTGTAAATCACTGAAAATTGTATATGATTATGTAATGCACTGTCATTGCCTCGAGGCTTTACATTTTCTGGTTGCAAAGGCACAGGTGAGGTGTCCTACAAATCATTAAAGCATGTGCCAGGAGAAGAAGCTATACTCTTTAAAACTGCATATTGCAAGCCCAAATGGCTTTCATTTGTTAATTTTTGACATTTTCCCATTAAAAGTTAGAGATATTACATCTATTATGGCCACGAGAAAAGAAGAAAGAATATAGAGGAAAAAGGAGGAAAAATAACAATACTTTGTGATGTAAAATGAAACATCATCGCTACTACTATTCGCTCTCTGAATCTGGATTGGTAGAACCATAAGATTATCATCAAGACGATACAGGTAGAACAATAAAACCTAATTATTTCTCACAAAGCAGGTCATTCCATTTAAAATAGAGGAACGCTAAGAGCAGTAAAGCCTGTGCCATTAACAATTAGTCTTCTGCACACATGGGTAGACTCACAGAGATAAAGAAGCCTCTGAATTTAATGATGAATCTCATATTTCTGGCTGGGCTCAATATTATCCACTAATTACACTGAAAGACCTTGTGGTACTAAAAAGTACTTAGACTACAAAATACGACACTGTCTCCATAGATTCACTATTAGCACTTAAAATTTAATATCGGGCACTAAACTACACTGTGAATTCATACTGGCATTTAGAGTTATATCTTTTGATTAATTTTTTTAAAAAGTAATTCTGAAGATCTTGAGGACAGTGTTTTATGAGCTGTTTGCTATTTAGAAACCTTCAAACATGAGCTGTATACATATACTACCCTAAAATAAAATTCAGCAGAACATGTTGCCAAACAACCTCAGGGCAAGAGATTCAAGTGCTTCGGGAGGATGAATTGAGTACCTGGCAAGGGCTAGCTCTTAGCAAAACCAAGAACAAGTAAGATTGTGCTTCATATACAAGATGATCAGAAAACAGAAAAAAAGAAAAAAAAGAAAAACCAAACCAAACCAAACCCCACTTTAAGTAAGTAATATTCTAACGGTAACAAGAATGTTAAACGTTGCCCTGATACAGAACACTTGGAACTGGCCAAAGGAAAATGTATTTACTGAACCTGCAATGGATACTTATCTTCCATTCTGTCATTTCATTTGCAATATATATTTCTTCCTTTAGTCTTGGAAAAGATACAGAATCTGTTCTCTTAAAACAAACAAAAATCCTTCATAACTGAATTACTAAGGTAATAAGAACTACAGGAAAGAAAAAAAGTTTTTGTCTGTAAAAAAAAAATTAATATCTAATTTGCAATAATGAAAATGGTTATCACATGCACTGTGCCTTAAGACTTTTCAATAAAATCAGTCATATATATTCTACCAGTCTACAGGGTATTACGCAGTTGCTAATATAGATTTATTCCCTGGCAGAAAAAGTATATCCCCGTACAGCGCTCTGTGTCTGGTATTTCAAGTCTCTCGAGAAGTGTGCAGACACCTACTTAGAACAGTGTTCTTGGCCTGATGTATGGATATGCTACATACGCACATATACACCCCTGTATACATGTACATAGCCCAGTGAACACTCTCGTTGGGTCTTCCCTGTTAAAGATGTTCAGAAATCTGTCATTTTTGGATGGCTGGATCTGGTTTCTAATTTGCAAGAGCCGATAATTTTGCTCACAACTAACAGATCGTTTCACAGAATGCCGCGTGGGAGAGAAAACATGCACATCCCTGTTAAAAAGGCACATACAGGGGCAGAATTATTTTTACCAACTTCACAAAATTTGATGCTCTCCAACTGCAAGTAAAACCAGAAACGTGAACAATTTTATCAAAGTGAATCACTCTGTTTTGGGTATGTATGTCGCTCTGCAATCCCCATACAGAATTGTTGCAGAGAGAAAGAAACAGATTTTGATAATTCCAGTTGCAAAAAACCCTCAACCCTAATTTCAATGGCTATATTAATTATGGCAGCTCCTTGTCAAATTAAGGTGTAAAGTAAGTCACGTGTGAACAATGAATTTGATTGACCCACCAGTAATAGTACAATCCAGCTATAAAAAGCTGCACTATTCCATGAAGCATCTGGTACTGACCACAGCAAGAGACAGAATGTTCTCTTCTACAGGTCCTTTGGGCCCGCTCCTTAAGCACCATGGATTCACCTTTGAAAATCTCTCTATAAACACAAGAATTGGAGCCACTAAGCAGGACCAGCATTATGTGCATATGTTGATATGCCTAATATGCATAAACCAGAGTGTTTCTATTTTCCAAGAACATCTTCTATTCAGCTGCTTTGGAGTTGATTCAAGGCTGTAGCCAGCTTTATATTTCCATTGAGACAAGTATTTAAGTTTGCACTTTTTTCTCAGAAATGCAATTAAAACCTATATATTACTGCAGCCTATGTAGCCAATAATGCATTTCCATCTGTAGCTTTTACTGAATTTCAGGTGACAGAAACACTGTAAGAATTACTGCAATCTAATATCAAAGCACCATATTAATAAGTAATAGTAGGTAGCTGGAACTGATGCTGACAGAGCCTCTGAAACAGGAGACCTGTGATCAAACCCAACAGCTCCTGTAACATTGGCAGCTCGAACCCTGGTGTAAACCCTGCATTACTGGGGGGCAGTTTCCTGCCAATATGTGCAGGGAAACAACGGCAGGAACAATTACAATATTACAATCTGACTTTCAGAGGAAGAATTCTACAGGCTTGCTAACGGTCATTGCCGATTTCTGCCGATGCGAGGCAGAAATCTCGAGTATATTCATTAAACCCTGCTTTAGTTCTTCCAAATCACAAATCTAGATCTGCTGTTGCCTAAATGCTTTACTGAAATTTTCTTCTGAACAGGTGTGTCAGTATAAAGTTCAAATGACATTCTTTGGGCATTACTTGAAAAATATGTATTATTCTAAGGATTAATTTCAGCACACTACTGGAAAATGTCATCAAATAAAGGGTAAACCATCTTAATCCACTGCTTCCCACTGCCTTTTCCAATACCATTGCCCGATTGCCAGTGGGTGTAAGATTGCCCCCCACAAAGGCGGTGACGCTTCCACGTCTGTCATCCAAATGGTGTCAGGGAAAGAACACTCTTCACGTAAATGCCCTCCTCTCATGCAGAACCCTTTGACTCGCAGACCTTACTATCAACTGCTGCCAGATTGCCATATTATCTGCTCTATGTTTTTTCAAACATTTACATGACAAGATGAGACAGACAAACGGATCCTCATTCTGATGATATGAATCATTATTCGTTGCCAGCAGCATTTCCACTCAGCTCACATTCTTAAAGGCACATTAAACAAAATTTATGTTTTGTTACTGTACAGGTAAAATGGTAATCCTAGTTTACTGGCAATAATTCACTACCTTCCTCTCACTTACTGATCAGAAGTACTTCACAAAAGAAGCTGACGTACAATGATTTAAAATTAACAGAAGTAAAAAAAGAATCAAGTCAAATTTCTTTATCGTTGAAGTTGGAGGACATGAATGACAAATAACCCTCAATTCATTTACTAGATTCCTTCCTCTTTCCTCTGGGTGTATTTAAACACTTTTCCACATCAACCGTGGCTTTCATTGTTGCATTTTAATATACAGGAAATTCTTTATCACTATATAAATTAAAATTAGCTTTAACAAAATCTTTCCATTGATCATCTCAAGTGCATTTGACTAAGAATCTGTTTTGCAACCCAAGCATTTGATTGCTTGATTACAACTGTGAATTAAAACATGGGCACATACATCACCCATTTCTATTCTGCATAAATATTATTCAGTAAAACACAAACTGAAAATATGAATACATAAATTTTCCACTAGGAGTCAAAATCATAACGAGTCATTATCAGCTACAAGAAGCTCACTGACTCAGCTCACTCACATACATGTGTGCAAACCCTTCAGAGCAAGGAATCTGAAGGGGAACATCCCAAAAAAGAAGTCACGATCACTGATTTACACCAAGTTGTGCATCAAAACACTTTAAATAAAATCTAAAAGAAAATGTCATTGCTCTCAACCTTCTCAGCACCTTTCATAGCCCCTGGTGTCCAAATTGTTTTCAGTCAGTTCAGCACATCTCTAGTGTATAATTTGTTTTATTCAGTGGAATTTCCTGTCATGTCTTGTCACATCAGTCCCGGAATGGCTCACTGGCTTTAAGAGATACCGAACAGTCTACATTAAGGGGAAAATGTCAGAGAACACCACAGTCATAGCTCACTCAATGCAAAAGGAAACGTTCAGATGGAAAAACTATCTCTGAACTCCACAAAAAAAACAAACTTCAAAAGATGAAGAGATTATTTTGTATTGCAATGAAAAATGAAATGTATAGCACGAGTTCTTTACATCAAAATAGAAAGCAAAAGGCATTTTATGTATACCCCATTTGGGTGAAATGGAAAAACATACAGTGTTAAGTTTCTCAGATTCATATTTAATGCAGAAATCATAGTGCGTGCAGAGATTTTAGCTTGCTTTTGGTTCAGCGTAAGTGAAAACGGTAAATTCCTAGTGAAGTTGTACTACTCTCATCTGCATTCCACCTTAACCCACTTCTTCTGGGGTATCTCACATTTCAAGCTCATAGCATGTTCAATTTGTTGAACAATTTAACAGTCTGCTAGCGAAATATTTTCTATTTCCTCAGAAATTATAGAATCATTTCCTAGAACTGAAAAAAAGTCAGTCTTCAGTCTGCAACAGCAACACAGCCTAATAACTTGAGTTTATCTAGGTTAGAAACAGCAGCTTTATACCACAGAATTGATTGGGTGAAGGTCTGTGGACAGAAAATCAAATTGGATTATGATGTTTCTTTCTGATCTTTTACAGTATGATTCAGTCCTCAGCTTTAGTTCGCACATGATGTTTGGCTGAAAAACATTTATATTTTTACTAAAACTACTCGTCTATGTCTTCTCTTCTTCTTGATAAAGCTCCTTTAGCAGCACTAATTTCACCAAGGAAACATGATGAACAGTTTTTCAGAAGTTACCTTAGTACTGAAGAAATACTTTTGAAGAGCCTATGCAATGCGGAGTTACATCCATCTGTGCTGCCAATACACGCTCGGTTCAGTAAGAGAGCGTTCAGTCAATAATTTAGTGGTACAAAATCTGATTAAATGTATGACTTCAGACACAGGCAGCCAGTTTGTGATAAACCTTACAATAAACTTTAGCTATTATTTAGGGGACAGAAAAGGGCATTAGCCCCATGATATTCTGCATTGAAACGGCACAGTGGAATAGGATACAATACCAGAAAAAAAAGGAAATTACAGGCTTGGGAGTTGACAGAGCAGGTAGAGAGGCACCAGACACAGGAGGGGTGTGCATGGTCTGCGTGTGCGCACTGCGGGGTTCCCTTTGTTCTGGGCAGGCCGGGGTGCAATGGTACACAAAGAAACCAGAAATAAGCTTCCAACGGACAAAGTGAGGCTAAGGCCAAGATAATGAATGAACAGAGTTTTGTGTCACTATGAGAGACATTTAGTGCCCAGAAGAGTAAAGTGAGGCACGGTCAGATTCCAGGGAGGTTGGAAAAGAAAAGACAGACGTGATCTGGCAAGTCTGACCACAGGAAAGAAGAGAAAGATTTGAGCACAACCCAAGGTTGAAAACAGTGTGATAAACACGTTAGAAAGTGCTGACCTCAGTGCTGTGTCAGATTCTTCCATTATCTGAAATACAGCACTGGCATTAAAGAAGTCCCAATATTCCCAATTATAAATCCAAGGCTGTAAAAACCACTTGCTAAGATAATGTAGGGAAATTTGGTGATGTAGTAAAGGACAACAAGTTCCATCCCATAAAATATTCAGAGTTATTTTAAAAAATATTCACAAATTCTTTGGCAAACCAGAAGACACAACACCCTGTGATTCTCATACAGGATTCAGTTTCAAAACAGTCACACAGCTGGGTTAGGTTTCTATCAGGAACCATCTTACAAGGCACCAGTTAACCTCCTGTGGGCATACACATTTCCAAATGAAACGCACATCGAATCACCCAGAACATGACAAGATCGTTTGGCATTTTTCATGAGAGATGAAAACAGGAGGGGAAGAAAAAAAAAAAGCCAGCAAAATAAAGCTCCCTGCCTCCACCCCAGGCATCTGAACGTGGCTGTTCTTGGACACAGTCCCAACGAAGGGCATATGCCGAGGGAGCTTGGAGCTCTGCGCGTGAGCAGGGCAGAATTATCCTAGATTTACATTTCTTTAATTCCTGCTCTAAAGGAAGGTGAAGTAGAAATCCCACTGGGCATCACAAGGAGTGAGGGAGTGGGGCAGAAGTCAGCATCCATTTGCTTTAAAGAACAGGAACATTTTCTCTGTGGCACCCCCGAGTTAAAAAGCATCTAGTTAGAGGTTGCTTTTGAACTTAGGCACCAACACAGACAAGTGCAAACTTTCCCTGCTGGGACAGCTTGCACATTCCATTTTGCTAGGATAATTAGCTTTGAGCTACTTTAAATGTAAAAAAAATAATCATCTTCTCTGCTTCCTTTTCATAAAGTGTCAGTAACTCACGCCTGTCAGGTTCACTAGACCTGGGAATATGCTACACTTGCATATTTAAAAATATTGAGTGAGTGTGTCAACACAGTTTACTAATTTAGCCATTTCTGTCCTCATCTCTCTACAGAGCTCTTTTGGCTGCCTGCTGTAATTAGTAACTGTCAAGTGTGTCTCACTTTCTCTATATCTAGTGTCATATTAACAGCAACTTATTTTACTAATTGATTCTCAATCAAGAAGATCACCGTAGATCCCACACATCATCTTTTATTATGTGCATACCATAAGCTATTAGAATACCCTGCTCGGACAGAAAGATGACCCTTTAGGTGCTCTAATAACGATGGCTGGCACGTTTGTTAAATCTGCTGGCACTGAACTGCATGATGTACTATTCAGATGGCAACACAGTTTGGTATGTGACATTAATTCTTCATCATTATGTATAGATTCTGGGCATTTCACCCAAAACTTACCTGCAGAACATTAAAAAAAAAAAAAATAGTAGGGTGTTCGAGCTAATGAGAAAAAGCTGTCTTGGTAACATTGTTTATATATCGCTTCATTATTCATTTTTTCATAGGTACCTTATTAAACTTGGAAAACAGAGGCAGAAAGACTATAAAAAAGCTTGATAACGATAGTTAGCATTTCATTTTTCTGTGCCAAGTTCTTTAAAACACTGGAACACTACAGAACACAGTTTGTCAAAACTGACTACAACAAATCATTTTTATATTTAAAATTTCATCTCCCCACTTTGCTTAAGGAATGAAACACTCAAAATATGTAGTGCAAAATAAAAAGACCTATTATTCAGAGTTATGACTTTCCGAGGTCTACTCTTCATTGCACATCATATGACCAACAGGACAGCTGCAGGAAATTACATTAAGAAAATGAAGGATTGCAGTATAATATGGGTATCTGAAGAATATGTTCCCTGCACATAGGTCTTTAAAGTCTAGCGTCTACAGAGAGCTAATGGTCTGTGAGTAAATTAGTGCCATGAACATCTTTTACATCATATTACCCCAGGGAGACCTTAGACCTACTAACTTCATCCCATGAAAGATGTATTAAATGTGTTCTGACCATTGACTGTCAGGTTTGTACTTGTCAAAACTGCCTTAGACACCAAGAAATTATAGACAACAGTTTGATCCTGATGATGCTCAGGCAGAAATTGCCTTTACTTAATCTGCTTGTCTTTGAGAAATACAACCCATAGCAAGAGCATCCACTGTCATCACCGAGAGAAGAAAAAGCATGTTTTATCTTGTACATGTTACTAATTATTCAACATTTTTCTCCTCATCGGGATAAAAACACTTTGCTGTCCTTGTACCGACTACCACATGCCACGTACTTTATCACATGTGTATTCCTTTTTGTGAACTGTCCTCTATTTTCCAATGTGTGGTAGCTTGTGAAGGATTACTGAGATTTTCCATTAAATTTTCTGGTAATAGTGATATTATAGTCTATGCATTATATCTTCTGTTTCTGAACCATCCACTTCTCAGCTAGTGGGAAAGTAAATGGCAATGCATGACTGGGAGAACAAAATAAGAAGAGGCTATGAGGACAGAAGAAAGTGAGAGAAGGGAAACAAGTAGCCCATTGTCAAGAGAGAAAGAATAATGTCAAGTTTCTTTTATTTTGAGCAAATAATGAGAAGCAACACACGTGCAGGCAGTAGAAAAGATCAACACACTTAAATGTAATTTTATAAAGCTGAGCACTAAACTGCTGCTGAAAGTGAAGTATTCCGTAATTAAATGCACGCCTTTTTTATCTGCATCATGTTGAGAAAAAGCAAAAAACCAAAAACCTCATCTACAGTGGGAAGAATACTGTAAAGTGCCTAACGGAGGTGGTAGCTGTGAGAACGGCACACTCAAGCTGTCTGAGAAACCTGGGCTTAAAAGTAACCCCAGGTTTCATTCTCACCCTGCATGTCACAATCAGGAGGCTCACGGCGGTGATGGCTGAGCTGGTGGGCGAGGGCAGATGCTGTGCGGCACATCGCTTACATCCAGCCCTTCGGGAACGAGCGCCGAGCGTGCAGCGCTCAACCTCACTCTCCATCTCTGCAGTACAGTGACAGCTTATGAGAGGTGATGGAGGTGAGACTCAAGAGAGTAAAACACAACCACTTATAACAAGAAGAGAAGTAGAAGGATCTGATTTCTGAGAGGAATGGTTAAAGCTAGCTGGAAGCATCTCTGAAGTCACTGGAAGTACCTCTTTTTTTAGGGTCAAACGGGACAGGCTTAAAACATACCTGCAAATCCCCTTGCAGAAACGCACCTTCTTCCTCTGGATAAAATAAACACTAGTGCACTGACTGATAAAAATACCAGGTTACTGCTTTGGGTTACCAGAGCCTTTGGCTTACTAAGTTCAGAAAGAAATTCTTCATGTGTCTGAACATGACACTGATATCCAGGGACTGCCTCCTGGGACTGTTCATTTTCTTTTCACAACAGCTGTCAATATAGTCATTAACCAACCACAATGTCAGCCGCAGATGTGCGCAAGTGTGGAGCATAAACCAATAAACAGAGGACAAAGTTGACTTTCCGCTTATTTCACGGGCCATCAGAAACTCCTAGATTAGAAATCAGAGTGAATTTAACTTCTGAACTCAGATGCCAAATCTGTAGCTTTTTCCCTATCCCAAGAGTCATTTTTCTGTTTATGAAACTATCCAGTCTGACAGAAATATTGATAAAAGGCTGAGACTCAAATGTTCTTTACAACGGTATGAAGATAACAGCTCTGAAGTTCATGACTGGTTTTAGGAAATAGCTTGTTTCATAGAAAAACTGGAAAGGTAAGTGCCAATTAATATTCATCAAGACATCAATCTTCTTCCATTCTCTTTTTAAAGCTGGAACACCAACCACAAAGTCTCTGTGTTACCTTGCCAAAAGCAAAAAATCTTGTCTTTTTGTCTGTTTCCTAGCATATAAAATGCAATTCAGTATACAAACCACTTTCTCTGAACTCTATCATCTTTAAAAATGAAAAATTTATGACTTTGTATAACTTCATCTAGTGAAAGCTAGGTTTGTACCATTTTAGTAGGAAAAAACCGCAGCCCTAACTAAAACAGTTAAACCAACGCAACAATTACGTTTAGACAAATTAAACAAAATGCTTCTGAACAGGGTATTACAGTCCTGATAGTCACTAGTTATGGATCATTTTCTACCTGTGATGTGTTCAACAAATACCTTCCTCCAGGTGTCCCCAGTGCAGCAGGTTGTCCAAGTGAACATCAAAGCAGAAAATTCATGTACAACTTGCTTAATTTTACCAAGATGAGCAGAATTAACCTGGCAGAGTGGAAACTATATTCTCAAACAATTTAAGGCTTCAGCTACCTGAGCACATTTTGCAGCCTTTTATAAAAAAAAGAAATAAGAAAAAACAAATGAGGGTTTTGTTCTTTAGCTTTTTTTAGTCTCTTCCAGCCACCAAGACCACTAGACCACTCTCACTAAGTAGTTTAAAAGCACTGGCTGTGGAAGTAAAATAATTCTGCAGCTTTGCTTACCATGGATTGTCTTAGAAAGCATTAAGTAGTTGAAATCCTCGACAAGAAACTTGCTATGAAAGAAAGAGGCAGAGCTCACCCAAAGCCAAAGAAAAGGACAGAAGTAGCAAGTGAGGATGGAAGTGATAAATTAAGGTTCCCTTCCTCCCTCTGTGCTTCCCTGCCAATGCCACTGGGTGCAATGGTTCCAGATACCGCGATGACGGAGTACAGGAGCTACAACAGGAATATCAGAAATGGGAGCTGTACCAAAAAGCAAGGAACAGCCAAGCGATCCATTTCTCCACCTCAAAGCTCCACACTCTTCTAGACTGTGTGCCCTGGGGATGCCGCTTCAGACATTACAGTGGCACTCAAAAAAAAAAAAAAAAACCAAAAAAAAAAACAAAAAAAAAAACACAAAAAAAAAAAAAAAAAAAAAAAAAAAAAAAAAAAAAAACAAAACAAACAAAAAAAAAAAAAACCCCACAAAAAAAAAAAAAAAAAAAAAACAAAAAACACAAAGAAAAGAGAGAGAGAAAAGTAACAGGTGGCAATCTTCCTTTTTTTTTTTCCTGAGGAAACATGATGCAGCAGAGTCTCATATGAAATCCTTTATCTTCATGCTAAGGTCTTCTGACATTTAAAATATCCGCCATAATGATTAACATCTCTCCTTAAAGCCAGAAGCTAAAATCCGCCAGTCTGCCACACGCGGTGACACCTTTAAACACTCACACACTTCAGCAGTTACTAATTTTCCAATCCAGTACCTGGATATGACATTTTGACAAGTTTGCAAAGGATTTGCTAAACTACTTATTACTTCGATGTATGAAAAGTATACTTTTTCGCTATACCTTTCAAAAATAACTTCTGAATACATTTTATATGTGATTTTCTAAAGTGGCTTTCCCATTGCTCTGCTTTCATGTGCCAAAAGAGCCTAATGGGACTTGCAGCATTCAGGCAACTTAGAACATCTAATTACTTTAGCATTATTTGGAGTAAAAGCAAACTATTTTCTGTCCAAGTTCTCTTAAGCAATACAGTCATTAGGCAAATGACTAACGTGGATGAAGTATTTGCAATGACATTTGGAGTGATTTAAAGTAGGTACCACTGAAGCGATCCAAAGCTTTGTGCAAAACAAGAATACGGCCTGAAGCTGCTTTGTTTGATAGACATCTCCATCACAAACACCGCCATAAAAAAAGCAGCGCTGCGGGTGTTTGAACGAAGAGGTAAGACAGGATAACAGAAAAATTTCTTGGAGGTGAATCCAGTCAGGGGGATAGAGTAAAGGCTGTGAAAGGAAGTGGCTACTGCTTTTTTTGAATGCAGGTTCATAAGGAAAGCGAGAAGCTCCGTCCAATACTATTGACAACTACTAAATTAGTTATAGAAAACAGATTCTAATCCGATTAACTCAGAGCTCCTATATAGTGCCTATATTATTCATTATCCCTGAAGTTCTCCTAGGTCAAGTGATTGTTTTCCCATTATCAGAATATCGATAGGTTACTCTATGGATCTGATACATTCCTCTGAAGAATCTAAGAAGCTTTTTATTACCTTGAAGGTAAACTGGGTCATGTGTGTGCTCTGGTACAAAGTACAGGCTGATTTAATAAGACAACAATGAAAACCAGAATCACTCACAGTGGGGTCGCATTCAGCACGTATTGTTAGCTAAAGTGCTGGCAGTATAATTATTATACCATGCTAAGATAGACTCAACACTGCACAAACATCACATTTCCCCAGCAGATTTTACAAAGTATTTGAGCTTGCAGAGGTAGGGCAAACGGCGATTAAAAACGACCTTCCAAAAGTCATAAAGTGGATCAAAAGCCATGGGAAACAGGAATGGCACTCATATTTAAGCTCAACTCAGAGGCTCACTTGTTGACTGAGCGTCCTTATTTGAACCACAGGTCTGGTCCACATGTATCCCTGTTCACTTGGCAACAATACAATGTTCCACAGGCAAAATGTTGTCTCAGATGCATTCAAATGCATCTGGAATTGCTCAGAAGAATTCAGCTCTTACATTTTTAGGAAGGGAGCATCATTCTAGTCCAGCTCCACATGGCTCTCCCCTTCACCTGGGAGTCATAGGTTATGCTCTTTGGAATACAACAGTACTCCTTGAACTGCCAGAAATCAAAGATGATGTATATTACAGGCTTTCTTCCCCAGGAAAAAAAAAAAAACAAACAAACAACAAACAAGCAACAATCAAAACAGTCCTCATATGATGGATGTTACAGTATAAAGCTTTTGGAAAACTGTTATGAAAAGATGCTGATCGCAGAGGACATTTTTAGACAGTATATGGGCTGCTGTTTTAAGCTTTATGAAAGTTTATGACATATATATATAAGCCATACCAGGGTATCTTTTGAATTACAGGTATTTTTAGTTGAGAAACGGATGAAGCTGGGGTGTGGAGGTAGGAGTTTGAAGCCATGTCCCAGTTTTTTCCAAACAGAATCTTTGTAAGAGCAGGATCTGAAGCAGCATTGCACGTATTATTGTGCGTTTAATTTAATCTCAAATGTGTACCAAAACTCATTCAGCTATTACAATTCATACTTGTAATTCAAGATCCTAAAATAATGTAGAAGTTTCCTCCTCTCTCTTCCTAATGAGTTCCTTTATTTCAGTAAAGTATACCAACATGTGAAATGAGATCAATGTCTCTGTCATGATATAAAGTGCAAGGCATCTAAAAATTGCCTTATGATGGTGGAAATAATGCATTTACAAATTATACGGTGACAATTTGGTTTTATCATTTCCTTTTTACAATGGCTTTTAATTAAAAACCATTTTTTGTTAAACAATACATCACATTTTTTTAAACTGCATTTTTCCTTTATAGTGCTCGGCTTGTTTCAATGCACTGCAGAGGGACGGCCAGCTTAGCCGGCCTTAGTAGCTATGAAACAACTACACAATCAAGAGGGAACGGTATTAGATCTTGAAAGTACAAAGACATCATTATGGAATTATTTTTATGATGTGACTGATCTTTTAATCACACCCCCACAGCTGGCCAGGATATTTGTAGTCGACAGAGACGATCCAAGTGTCATCGAATGGAAGTGTCTCATCCCAATCCTGACACAAGTTGTTTTTCAAAAGAAGTAATCCACGTAGGGCTAAGGAAGTCACCAGATCTGTGCCCGCATCCCTTCACCTTGTATCTTGTCATTTTTAATAGAAATTTATAGATTTTTATGTCGTTAGGACATCAGACATATACGGCCTTTTAATAACACTAAGTACAACTCTTTTGAAAAGTATTCAAGAATCTCCCAGAAGTCTTAAAGGATTGCAAGAAACAAGTAAAATAAGAGATATTTTGGGTCTAAACGCACTCACCGCTAGCAAGAAGAGGAGATTGTTGCTTTATTTGTTTCAAGGCAATTCCAACACCATTTTCACTGCAGGCTCAGGTTGTCTCACTGTCAGAAATGCTCCCGGCTGCCATCTGCTGTTTTATTCTTACATTGCAATTCTTGTTAGGGGAATACTCTGCAGATATATTTTATCATTGTATTCAGCTAAAAGTGGGGGGGGGGGGGGGGGGAAATAAAAAAATCAAAGAAAAAGAGTTGTAAGTTGTTGCTTTAGGCTGGGCAAAAGGAAAGTTGGGGTCTTTCCAGTACCATTCTTTGGCACTGGCAAACCAATTAAACAGTAG
>JAAGNO010004863.1:0-38625 GCA_033439905.1 Ceryle rudis | reverse complement strand
TCTTGTTGTTGATGTTTGATGATTTGAGTCGGAGGTATAATTAGTAGTTTTTTTTATATATTGTTAGTAGAAGGAGGTCGGGGGGGGGGGGGGGAGGGAAAGGAAAAAATCAGAGAACAACAGTTGTAAATTGTTGCTTTAGTCTGGGCAAAACGAAAGTTGGAGTCTTTCCAGTACCAGTTCTTGGACATTGCAAATCAATTTAACAGTACATGTTGTACCTCCTGTAATATAAAAAAAATTACAGATGACCTTATTCATTTTGGGCCAAGATTTAACTCTGTCCTCTCTGAATCTTTCAAATATAGCTTCCAAGACAAACAAAGACTCTGATGTCCTTAAACGTAATTCCAGGGCAGACATTCTCCAGCTATACTTCAAACAAGGCTTTTGTTGTATCTTTTGTTCATTTAAGGCTTTGCTGTCCAGCTCGAAGGCCAAGCTACACATAGGGTTTGGCAGGCATATTAAAATGCTCCAGCACACAGACAAAAGAACAGAAGTGATTTCACTTTTCCCCTATATAAATAAATTAATGCTCCTGTATTTCTAGACTTCCCTTTAAAAGTGAAATTGTTCGAAAAATAAAGGTCAGACGTGTCAGGCATAATTATATTTAGACAGTCAGTATTAGGCCTGATATCCCTGTTTCCTTTGCACTGAAGTCAATGGGAATTCTGTGCGGTTAAAGAAGACAAAATTGGGCCTTTTATTCTGGCCATATTATAAGCTTCTTTCTCAACCCTGCTGAATAAGTTACTCAATGGAATTGTTCCACTGGCTGTAATGAAGCTATTCCAATACAGCGCTAAAAGACCAGCTGAGGCAACCTGAAATGTCGCTGAAGGATCCTGATTGCTGCACAGGAGGGGACTGAGATACAGCAGAAAAAATTCTCCCAGTTTCACATCGCTGCTTTCTCTATGTCACTGCTTTGAGGGCAGAACAAATGAAAAGTTCAGTGCCGGGTCCCACAGCTCAAGAAACACAAGGATCCTGCCATGCATCAGCTTCTGAAATAGGAACATCTTGCACCTTGTTAGACACTGCAGGGTATCCAGGACATCTGCAGAGACTGACAGAGGATGCAGGACCTCAAGGTGATTGATGTCCCTGTGGAGAGCAGCTCAGGGTAGAGAGAAGACCCCAGTCTCCAAGGTGTGAGAGCAGGCACCCCGAGCACCCATTCCGTTTCCCTAATGAGCACCAATGCTCAATTTTCATATTGTGCAGAAGACACAGCAACAGACCATTAAATGGGCACAGATTTGCACACTAGATTAAGTAGCACACAACAGTTTATGTTTGTATATTGTTCCCAGCTAATACCATCCCAGTCTTTTTGTTTGTGAATGTGTATGTGATTTATCACAGTCTGGCCTCAGGATCAGAGAAAATTTGTATTTTCAGTAAAAGGGAAGGAAAAAAAAAAAAAAAAGAAACAAAACTGTTCTGTGACAGATAACCAAAGCATGGACAAGGGACGTGACTGCTGGGTGCACTATGTTTAAATCCCAAGGGCAGAAAGAAAGTGCGAGACCTCACTCAGCTACTGACACACCTAATAATTTCTAGTTATCAGAAACTACTCATTTATGATTAGCACAGACCTAACAAATGATTGCATGCTTATACCATTAATTTTATCTTTTCTCCCAAAGCGTCTGCATAGGAATACTTGACATTGCTTTACAGGTAAACATTTCTTCATTAAAAAGGCTGCAAACAAGCATAAATTCCCTCAATGGCACAGTCTCCTGTTTTCTGACTTACAAAGGTACCTAAATATTGTGCATCACTGGGACATAATCTCTCCTCACAGAAATTCATTAAAATCTGTATTATCAATACTAAAAAACTGACTGTCCGTGAAGTAAAGAAAGTGGTGAAGCAGTGGATCAGTGTTCAAATGAAACCTTTTCTCCAAATCTAGCTGGAATATGCTCTAACCTGTGACTGTACTTACTTTTGAAACACATGAAATTTTCAAGAAAATAAAATGGATGGAAATTGAAGGGAAGTATAACCTGTAAATAATATATTCCCATTGCACTAATGTATAAAAGTGACTAGTGCCGCTCACAGAGCATTCTGAGAGTTTATGCAGGGCAATGTAAAGTACAGCTTACGTGACTGATCGCGGGAGTAGCGAACGCAGGGCTAATAGCAAGATTACAGTATTTCATCACACTGCAGCGGTCACAGCCACAACACCTCGAACTCTTCCCCACTGTAAAGCCGTTGAGGAGAAAATTTTTAAGTCCATACCATTTAAGCTGTTTTGCTTTGTAAAACTTCCCAAATTCCCGCTTACATATCGAAATACTGACACAGCTCCATCCATAGCAGAAGCTGAGCATGCAAGGAAAAGTCCATTTCACCAAATATGTTACAACTGTAATAGGTTTTCTGATTGGGGAGAGACTAATCTCCCGTTTCCTGGTATTCCTTCCCTTTGTTTTGCCGAGTTTCTGAATTACGTACCCTTCTCTCTCTCATGAAATATGTGCAATCTACTCAAATGGCCACCACACTGCTTTCAGAGTACATCCTACTGGGTCAGGTCCCAGCATAATATCTTTCTAACACTCCAGTAATTCCATTTGCAGAGCTTTATGGGTTTAAAAGCAATGCTATTCCTGCAGAGAGCTACCCCAAGTATTTCCTACAGCGCAGGAACTGTAAGGTCACGAAGCGACTGAGCCTACCCTTGTTTCATAAGCAGCTTCCTTTAACAGCTGTAATATCTGGGACGAGTGTTTGGAGAGTGTCATTTGGCCTCACTGAGTGATTCATTGTATACTGGAAAACTGCTCTGCATTCTTCTGGATGCCTTTGCCGCGTAGACAGGACAAAGCCCCATTTAGCTGGAAGCCCGGCATAGTGGCTCATTATTCACCTGCCACGGCAGTCACAATATTGTGAGGGCTTCTAGACAATGGTTAAAATTCCTACCTACTTTTTACAGGAATGCACTTTGTTTTCCTCCTTTGTATCCCGAGGAACAGAAGCTGCGTACAGACAGAGCGCAGGGAAATGTGAGTCCTTTTTTTTGTGTAATAACAGAAAACTGAATTGCCGTGGTGCTCCACAAACTGCTGTGGGATGCTCAAGGCTCTGTGATCCTGCCTCAGCATCACAAATGTGCACTTCAGAGGGAGAGAGAGAACAGCGAGGGAGGGAGAAGAGGAGAGGGAAAGGAGGAAGTACTGAAGAGGTGGAAACAAGCTACTCAGCCATCTCTATCCTGCAATTTAGCCTGTGCCTGGTGCTCCCACCACAGAGACACCCACCCCGTGCCCCCTCAGTTTAACCCCTCACAGGGCTGGCCACAGCAACCCCTCTCTGTCAAGAAAAAGTACCCTCAAAGCCAGCTCTTGTACAAGAAGTAACCCAGATCTGTAAATCTGTTACTTACATCCAGTGCTGTAGCTTTAGCTGTTTGATTTGGGGATAAATATGTTTTAAACGCCACGCTGAAGTAAACACACTCGCTCCAAAAGCGCTACATTTAACAGCTGGGTTTTTCTTAAAGTGTATTTTTTTTCTCAGAGCAGTAATAATTCAATAAAACTAAGAGGTGGCTTTAACAGTTTTCCTCTCAAATCTGTGTCCTGTAATACACTGCTGCACAGGGATATCCTCAGTGCTCTTGTGAAGGCTTTTAGCGGAGAAAGATTTCTACCTCAGCAGGGAAGTAAACAGTATCAGCAGGCTCTACAGCAATACCCTAAATGGCACCTGCATTTAATTTCTACATAGTCCTTACAGCACTTTTTGTCTTTGTTTTGGTTGCCACCTCCTCTTTCATCAAACTCATCACTGTCACATTTACAGAAGGCGCATATTACACCGCAGCATATATTCTGGTTACATTCACTTACTGCATGTCTGTGCTGGAAAAGTCATAAAAAGGTATTCGGGAAACAAATGATTCAAAAACCACGCAGCATCCCTGTGGAGATTGCCACCTACTTCCTATTAAGCCAAAGCATGCCATATGTTTTAAGGGCTTTTAACCTCCTTTCGCTCTTATATGGTTCTGCACTTGAATTTGCGCTGCTGGTTCTGCTGCTGCGGGATGTGCTTTTTTTTTGCTGGGGGAAAAGGAGAGAAGGGAGCGAGGGGAGGAAGGGCTGGAGATTTTACAGCCAAAGAGGAGTGCATGTCTGGTACAACCTGCCATATGAGCAACTATTTCTCTAGGTAAGGTGAGAGAGAAGTACTCACTGCAGTAAACCTGTCCACGACGCAGGTAATCGAGCCAATGAGATATCCACTGCCTCCCTGTAACAGGGGGTTCCCCACTCCAGGTCAGGGACTCATGAAAATGTGACTCATTTACAAATCCCCAGTGGAAAGTGTGTGCACCTTTCCTTCTGTGTCATTCCAAAAAGCTGGATGAAACCCAAGGGCCTTCATGTGCCCAGGAGAAGCACAGACAGTACCCTTATAGTGACAGATCGTCACTGTCACACTAACGCTCGCACAGATCTGTAAATCACAAACCCCACCATAGTTCCTGTCATTCTTTAGGCCTTCTGAAGCCAACAGCTACATGAAAATTTCAGCTAATATACCTTGAAAAGGTAAAGCTAAAAATTTGTGAAAAAAAAGGCCAGTGATGTGCTTAGAGACATGGTTTAGTGGTGGCCTCAGCAGTGTTGGGTTAATGGTTGCGCTCAATGATCTTAAAGGTCTTTTCCAACCAAAACGATTCTATGATTCTATGAAATTAAAGTAGGTCACGGTATTTTTTTTCTGTAATCTCAATAGGAGGCAAGGTGAGGGCAGCAAGTAATTTCTGACTTTCTAGTCTTAGAGGAAAAAATCAATTTATCAGTGTATTTTACTTTAATTAATAAGAATATCATCTACATAACCCTTTTGTCATCCTGATTTATAATTCAAGTCACAAGAAAACCTCACAAGCATTAAAATAATACACGTATTATGCAATTTGGTATGTTTATTCCACATGAACACCAATATACGCATTAGCTATGGTGCTCATTAGAACTTGCACTGCTCTACTGTCTGATACTTTAAAGCTTTAAACGAGACTAAAGCTTAATTGTGGAAGATCAAGTAGACAATTCTTATTGTGTTTTCCTTAATCCAATGTTAATATCATCTGTAAGGAGATATAAGTACCTGTCCTCCAGTACACCACCACAGAATTTAAGTGCACTACTCAAGCAGCAACCAACACAGGGAAATGGTAACTATTTTTTTAAAGAAACAGTCTGAATTTTATCTTTGGGTTATAAATAAGGCAAATAAGCATACTCACAAAGTGAATTTTCTGCTGTAAGAAACGCAGTGGAATCCTACAGAATACTACTATAGAAATCTACAGAATTTAATAGTTCAGTATGCCACTTTAAAGGCTTCTTTAAAAAATCCTTCTGCCTCTACTGCAGCAGATACCTTCCCTGTGCTAATCACATAAACTCTCGAGTAAATCCCTTTGATTTCAAAGGGATGAAGATTTCACTCTCTTTTTGTGGTAGTTTACAGCAGTTTTTCTAAAAGCCACCGTAAAGAGACATTTTCTTATTTCCATACGAAGGCGCATTTTCCTGTTCTTTCTCTGAAACATCTCCTGTTAGATTTTCCACGTGGTTATCAGATTTGTAGGATCTATGGGGACTCTTTGTCTGTATTAATCTTAAGAAACGATATCAAAATAACATTAAGGCTGCAGAGTCAAAGACTGGGAGTTTAGGAAACAGCAGAGTTAAATTAATCTAATCTAATTTGGTTTCTTATGCAAATGCCCTATGAAACAGTCTACAGTCTTATAATTACATGCCCACATCTACCCCACGCCTGCTTCGGGACAAGAGGGAAACATAGGTCCTCCAGCAAACAGCTGCAACAGCTTTCTCTGCAAGACAGAAGAGTGCATTTCTACCTTCTCTTGGCAAACAGCTACTAGGTCCTCATCGAGCTTTTCCCACAACATTCAGCCTGAAGCCAATACCAGCACGGATGACTTTAACTGCTCAAACTTCAGTTAAGAAAAACTAAGGAGTACAAGCAAATGGGTAAAGCAACTCTATCTGTAGAGATCCCTACCATCAGTAGCTGGAATAAATCAGAGAAGTTTTACACCATGACAGGAGGGCAAAGAGAAGCCGTGGACAGTACATGGCACTGTCTGGCACCCACGGCCCAGCCTCAGCAGGATGCGATGTTAGTGAATCTGCCACGAGTGAAAACCGCTCCAGAAAGCACCCGGGGATTAAAGAAGCTGCTTTTAAAAAAAATAAAAACTAAAAACTATAAAATAAAAATAGAGCCATACAGCATCAACGCAGTATGTTCCACGAGTGTTGTGTATAATGAATTATTAATTGTTTGGGGAGTGTAAATATTTATGGTCATTGTTCAAAGAAGGAGGCTGCCTTCCGCTCCTCTCTTTAAACTTTACATTCCAGTTTGCCTCTGCCTACACTTAAGCTTCAATCAGATCTTCCACTTTAAATGACAAGGTTTTTTTGCAGTGTTTCTGCCATAACATGAATTGTGATTTATGATCACAATTTTCATTCTAAAAAGAAATATGAAGAGGCAGAGTCAGATTAAAGATTAACTGCAGAGGAGAAGAAAAGAAACGAACGGGGTGTGCCCTTTTTTCCCTTCTGTTGCTCATATACATCAAAAAAGTTTGCTCTGGTTTTTCAAAACAGTTTCAAAATACACAAGCTCCTCTTGTTGTTTTTCACATTAGAAATGTGGGCCAGGAAAAGCCTACAGCAGCCAGGAAAATGAGAGATTTTATCAATTGAGAAGAAGTTAGAGAGTCAATTTTCACTTCTGAAAGAGAAAATACTAAGAACAAAAAATATTTTGGACAACTCAAGTCCTAGTCTCTTGCTTAAAGATAGGACCCCCAATGTAGATAAATGAGGTATTTTTTCCCTGACCCCTAAAAGCTCTGGGATTAGCTAAATCAAATATTGCCCTCTGTCCAAGATAAGCAAAAACAAATTTAAGATTAAACTCCCAAACCTTTCAACGGTTTTTGGACAAACGAAGAAAATAATATCCTCTTTTTTCTCTTTTCCAAATCATATGTAAATTACTTTTTAATATTTACATTAGGCATTTCAGCCAACACACCTCACATTGCCATAATATAACAACTAGAAGATGTATACTACTATATATTAATCTAACTCAGTAACTAAAGAGTGCATTTGTGTTGATAAAAAAAATAACTGCTTGCCCCACCAGTGGTAAAGCTGGTGGGGAAATTCTTCTTTCTCTGCAGAAAGAAGCATTTTTTGTTTTCTCTGAAAAATCTAGTGCACCATAAACTATGGTCCAGAATAGTACAGAGGATGAGGAGAAGAAGACTGATCTGACATGGCAGAAGCACTTCAGAAGGCTGGATTGTAATCCTCAATGTTGCATTGCTGTTAATTTTTTATAGTAATACAGGATTAAATAAGGTTTTTCTCTTCTTTTTTTAAAGACTTTGCACATCTTTATTCCTAAAACTATCCATGATGTATAAAGTCGCAAGGACTTTTCAAATCTAATTGCTATGTTTTTATGACTTTTCTAATTTATGCATTTCTGTCAGCCTGAGGAATGAAAATGAAGAAATCACTTCACTTTGATTTCAGTTGGGTCCAAGTTAATTTTCATCTTAGACAACCCTGTGTTATTGCACAACGGAGTATCTGAGATACAGAAATCTGAAGGATTGTAGTTTAATAAATAGTAGTAGGATTGAAAATCCATAAGATATACTCTTCGCTTTTATTTTTATATTGCTGTGATTTATAAAACCTAAAAATTCCTCTTGATTTCATCCGGAAATAGTTCTGTAGTAAACCACATATATTTTCTTTATCACCATTTTACCAATTATTTCAGCTACTACAAGAGTAGCTCCCAAGCACAAAGTAATCAGCAGGTTACTACAAGCCTGTCTTATAATTATTTAATCAGAATACCATTTTGTTAAAAATACATAACAGTTTCTTTCGTCCTTACAGAAATTAAAAAAAAAAAAAAAAAAAAAAAAAAGAGAGAGAGCAAGAAAATATACATCTGCCTCCCAAAACTGTTAGGTACCAGAGTTTTTCGCTGCTATACTGCACTTGGAGCAGAATTCTACAGCTATAGGCACCACCATATGCAAAAAGACACAGATGTATCCAGGAATGCAGAGTCATATCAGCAACATATTCAATTTAAAAAGTACAAGCAATTTTAATTGTGGAAACCAATAAAATGTATTCCCAAATTGGAAAATGTCTGAAAGATTTTTTTTTTTTACCTTTTCTTTCTTTCTTTTCTTTTTTTTCTTTCTTTTCTTTCTTAAGGAAAACTAAGGTTTTTAATCAATGAGAGTGAGTGGTCTTTCACTATTCACAAGAAAGGAGGGCAAGAATCTGGATTACATCAGACTGGCAGCAAGATAAGGCCAATTAGAGATCAGATTTTTTTGCCAATTTAGGTCTCTCTTTTATTGCTGTTAGGAATTACTCTGATTCACTAGAGGAGAGCAAAACAATAAAGCAGTTCAACCCTGCCTACCACAGACCATAAAATGAGTATGGACACTGAAAAGCTGTGTTCATAGAAACACTGACATTAATGCAGTTGTCACTGTATGCCACACAATCTAAACCTCCTTTTAAAAAATTCCTGCGCCATTAAGATAACATAGAAAACTTAAAATAAGTACAATAATTTTGTTGCATCTGCTGCCAGAACAAATGACGTGATGACTCCAACAGAGACAGAAAAGTCATTTTAAGTATCTCTCCTCTGAAGGAGGCATCAGCTGCAGCCAGACACTCTGGATCCAAACCTGAATTTTTGCAAAGCTCAAGGTGAACCCCAGATGTGTCGTTAAGGTTCTTTCTACTTTCAGCAAAGTCAGTTATCAGGGACATCAGTTCTTCCTATAAACCCACTAAGCACCTAACATCTGGTTGAACAGTCAGCGTTTGGGGCGTGTTGCAGGACCTGTGAAGTCTCACACCAAAAGCAGCTAACAAATAATAAGCACTTGCTCTGTGAAGCAACATTTCATCGGTGCCAGGTGCAAACCCAGCAGATCAACAGGAGGTGTGGGCAGCGTTCACAATCAGCGAAACACTGCATTCTCCCCACTTCTCCGAACCGAAAGTGTGACAGGTACAAACCAGAATGTTCCGTGGCTTCAGTGTGTTCAGTGCTACAATTCAAATGTGAAACTCCAGTTTTCTAGGATCGCTCCCTCATTTTTTTCAGCGTTGCACGAATGCCTTGCTAAATACATGCAAATATCAAGCTGTACAGGTGACACACTAAAAATATAATTGAAGCTGCTGCTTTCATAAAAGCAATTAGCAATCGCTCAAGTCGCAATAGACGGCAGCCTCAAGAGGATTGCTGCCCTGGCAGGGAAGTAACTGCAACTTACATTACAGTCAAATGTTCTGTTCTCTAATGCTGTTTAGTTACAACAGGCAAGTACAAGGTTGTTGATTATGTATTCATTACCGTGTATAGCTTTTAGCTGGTCTTTTTGTCCACAGACTTAGACGCAGATGATACACTCCTATATCTTAAAATATTCCCTCTTAAAGTTAGTGAAAAGAAAGTTAGTTAGTGAAAAGAAAGTTTCAAATAAGCAAATAAATGCAACTGCAAGCAGAGGAGGCCAACAGCAAACTCATCTTAGCTCAGGGTGAAATCACATGACTAAATAAATATTTGTCTTGCTCAGAATTCATACACTGACTACAATTATGCCTATTTTATAATTAGATTATAAGCAGACTTACAGACATTTTACAACCATTATAAACCGTGAAAGCAATATCCAGGGGCTTTATGGTCCCTAGGAGTCACTCCTCCAGTGTCAGCAAACTGGGGGGCAAATCCTGCTCCTGTAATGGTGTTACCACCAGGCAAGTCTCTAAAACCAATGCCCACCTTGTACTACCCGTGAATAAACCCCATGTTCCACAGCTGCTCTCCTTAGGAACATGCTGAAGGAAGGGCCTTAAATACATGAGGATTGAGTCTCTGAATACATTCTGGGGCTCTTCAGTACAACGAATAGCATTCGATCAGAAAAGAAGTGATGCTTGAAAATGCGGTCAGAAATGATTTAGAGCAGCCCTTTGTGCTGACCAGAACAAGGTGAGACAGTGTGACACTCAGACGCATTTATTTCTTTATGCTATGGCTGATTATTTTATCAGAGGTTATGCCATTTAATATTCTGTTATTTCAAGTGATCTCTGTAGCAACAGTTGTACCACATGGGACAGTGGTCACGCTACCGCAAAGTGTACGTTGCCATACAATGTGTAACACCTTAACAAAGTCACTGGGAAATAATGTCAGCATCTATGGATTTCTGTAAGCTCAATCTGCCCTGTTCACCTCTGGTTACTCTGTGGTGTTTATGTACACTTTTTGTGCTCGTCCTTTCATGCATCTAAAAATAAAATCATATGAGAGGGAAAAAAAAAAAAAAAAGGAGAAATTATAACGGATCCACATGAGATTAGGGACCGAGTTTGAAAAACAGCATCAGTGGACATTGGATGCGGCACTTGGCCGTCACACTGCTGCTGTCTCTGGGAAGGACCGAAATACAGTGGCTACTCTCACTGGCCCAAAGAAAGCCTTGTGCTAGGGGCTGAATGTGTCATTAATTCCTCTGCAGGGAATTAATTTCCCGTTGTTTCGTATGGCTTTTGGAAACAGTCACTAACTGGTACACACATGAACTAGCCATGGTGGAGGGAGAGATCAGTTCGATCACGTCGGTCTCCATTTGAAGCACGCGCTTGCCTCAGCCACCCATCGAGTTAAATGATTATATTCAGGAGCTGAAAGAGCACCACTAAGACGCTGAGTGGTAAACACACAAATCAGGTCAATCCTTTTGCTTTCCTTGTAATCCCTGTACGTTATTTGTTACTGGCTTCTACCGCTGCTTCTTTCTCCTCTTCGGGCACTCTGTGCACGCATCCAAGCACTCCTGCTCTCCTTTGCACCATCTATTACAGCAATCCCTTCTCATCAAAACTCCTGCATCCTGCACTACTTTACTACAACCACTGGCTTTATATCTTCACCTCTGTTGTCTTTTCTTCACTGTAAATTCTCCAGAGCAAGGAACTTGTTTTCTCCAAGTTTGTACTAAAGCCTGTAAATTTACAGCACTCTAGGAATGTTTGATAACAGCACATAAATAATTAATAAAAACTGCAGCAACCCTTTCTTTTTCCTTATTTGGAGGCTGTAAGGCAGCAAGGCAAGTGGGAGGTAGAAAATATTTCATGGGCTAAGATAAGATGAGATTCTCACCCCTATGGGGGGTAACTGACTGACAAACACTTGCACTTAAGAAAGATCAGGATGAAGTTGTGCAGGAATTAAAGACAAGAAGCATTGCTTCAGCTTCGTGAACCATAAAAGCAGCCCAGGAGCATCATAAACAGCCCAGCCAAAAAAAATAAACATGCAATAAAAAGAATGGGTTGTTTTAATTTCAGCTCCACAACAATACACAATCCTTCTTCCTCTGTGTGCGTGACTTCGCAGAAGCCCACTCTTTTGTCTCAGTTTCTACATCTTTGATGGAAAGGCAAAAATTAAAGGAGATAGTGTCAAATGAATAGCTCATGATTTTGTAGCCATAAAGAGGCAGTAAATGTTTCTAAAACAGGGGAAAAAAAAATTAAAAAGGGAGCTGAAAACATGAAATAAAGAGAAATCAGACATAGTAAGACTATGAGAGCAGGAAACAGAAAGAAGTACAGAAAAGGGTAAAAGAGATCTGTTTTTATGGAAGAGGCTACAATACAAGACAGGTATGAAATTATTTCAAGAATGTAAGAAGGGAGGAAAACAGAAAAAAGAAAGGGAAAAGATATTTATGTATCTCAGGCAAATTTTTCAAAATCTATGAAACATTCAAACCCCCTGTATCTACCTCTAAGCTTATGTCTGTTCACCCTCTAGAAATGAGAATTTGGGCTTGGTCTTGTGAAACCTGAATTTCATGATTGACTTTTTATGTGGCGACGAGTTTGCCCCTGAGTTCAAACGGGTACAGGTGCTTTCCAGGGGGGCACAATGGAAAAGATTTTATGGAGTTTTGTGCCTTCAAAATAATCAATAATGTAATCCTGACGCTTATGTCAGTTTTACCACTAAATATCCTAGTTTCTGAAGGCAATCAAGTACTTTGGCTCCAAAGAGTAGTAACTGCACTCAAAGAAATTTGAACCTGAAAAGTGCAGGGAGAAAACCAGGAGCCACTATGTCTAGCACTGAATGTTTAATCAGTCGAAACATCATAAAAACACAGCAAAAAAGGGCAGTAAATTACTTGATTTTAGGGCAGTGAAGTCTTCAAAATTAGTTCTCTTTTAGAACAGAGTCATAATGACTAGCTTCTGAATAGATATTGGCACAGCAGGGCACACAAAGGCTCTGATTATCTGCCATACAATGGAATATTTAGTTAATATTTTTCTATTTTGCGGTAGAATTCTGACCATTCCTCTTTGACTTTAATTGGTCAAAATCCAAACCTTTTTAATTTATTTAATACCACGTAAGTGTTTCTAAAATGACAGAATGTCAGGTCACATGCTCCCAATGAAGATGGAGAAAAAGATACTTCACAGTTTTTTCCGTCACTTTTTCAAGCTCAGCTAATTCTGAAGTAGCAAGCAACATGCCCAACAGTTGCAACACTGCTTGCGATGCAACAGATCTTGAACTAGTTTTAGGGAAAGAAAAAACCCAAACCATGAACTATGTTATGTCAAGCCTGATTTGGGCATCCTTCACTGAAGAAAAGAGAAGGTGCAGTTGCAAACCTGCAGTTGCAAACAGGAAAAAATATGCCAGTATTCCATTAAAAAAAAAAGAATCTGATACAATCTTGCTCTAGATTTTAATATTAGACAAAATCACCAGAAGCTTCTTTGTTAACTCCTAAGCCAGTGATAATCCTGCATTTTTTTCACCTCTTTTCATTTACAGCTAATAATATGGGAAAATATTCCATCATATTTCAGAGCACTAGCTGCTGTTGTAATACTGTATGAGAGCCTCCTCATGGATTGATTTACATCCACAAGTCCTCTTCCAAGAGCCTCCTTCCCAAATTAAACATGCTAATGATTTTTTATGCAAAATTTAACAACCTAATAGGCTGAACAAGTCAAATGAAAATACACTAATTGTTGCCTTTGATATATACTATTCTGCCAGTTCTCTCATGAAAACAGCATATTAGCATTAGCTGGAGTACTTACTAAAATATATATTAATTAAAAAAAAAAAGCTCATATATATAAGTACACACAAGTTAAAAGAATGACACTACAGGCTGTAGAAAACACAACTTCAAGGCTTAGGGCCAACACAAATGGCTATTATGCACTGGAAAATCATTTTCACAGGAGCCCAGAAAAACAGCTACCAAAGAAAGAATTACAAACCTTTATCTGAATTAGCTAGCGCTGCTTCATAGCACTGGGTTTATGCAATAAAAGTAGTCAAAATAAGATTCCACAGTCATAATAATAAATAAAGAATGAGATGAGAGATAATAAAAGGCTGGCAAGAGAGCAGAAGGCTTCCCACCTAATCCCAGAGATCTGAAATAAGTTCCCCCAAGAAACTGCCCAATTGCTTTATAAAGTAAGATTTCCATGTGCATGTATTTTTTCACCCAGAGAACAAGCAATAATGTGTTTTAGCCTATGTCCAGCATCACAGAGAGAGCTTTACTGTCAAAATTGGTTTATTCTGTCCTCCAGCCCAGTTCTGAGCGGGAGGCTTGGTGCCACTGCGGTCTTAACACACATTAAAAAACCTGAGGCAAACAAACAATAAGAGAGTATAAATATTCTCTGAAGAAATACAGTGACACAAGATTACTTTCTATTGCTTTGTCTTTAAGAGTTTGCTTATAATGATTTGATAATCTAATCTAATTGATCTCTCCAAGTATTTCTATGGCTCTAATCACTGTAGTATCTGATTAGTGGAAGAGATCCATACTTTATCTCCAGATTTAATAACTAAATCTATACTTGAAAGAGTCACACAAGTTCACCAGAGGGAGAGGGCCAGATGCTGCTTAGCCAGGAGAGGAGGGAGGGAATGGGAAAAGGCTAGTAAGGTCCAGAATGACTGGAAAGGCTTTGTGTCAAATCATCCCTCTGCAACCAAGCTCCATTTAAACAGCCCACTTCTGGGGTTACAGAAGTAAAGCAGGACTGTGACCATAACTAATGGGGGCAGAACCAAAAATGAGCTACTGTCTATGGCCTGCTCTCCTTCAAGCTGTCTTCTTTGCAAGCATAAAGTAAATGTAATTATTATTATCGTTTCTTTGTTCTCTTCCAGGCTAGCACTTCATCAGCCTGAAAATTATGACATTTCCTGAATGTGTTTCAATGGCTTCTTAACCTTTCTAGTTCCTGAGTGCCCGTACCATGTCATGCTGCACTTAAGAGATTTCAGCCATGAAGAGGTTAACACCCAAAACTGCTAATAATAACAACAGTATTCACTGAGCCAGATAATCACTCACACAGAATTTCAATCCAAAGTCACTTAAACTTCAAAAGAAACCACTGTACTTCTTTAAGGAAACGACAGCATTTAGAAGAATATTCATAATTCAAACACAGGCCAAAATCCAACTTACTGCTGAGTTTTATCTATTTTTAATCAAGCAATATTAGGCTAGATTTTGTTCTACCTTAGGTCAAGCCTATTTTGTGACAGGTCCTCTAAAGCATGCCCTGGTGCTGGACAGAGAGGTGACATCCCGACCACTTACACAGTGCAAATATCAAGCATGGAAGGGATATGGAGCATTTCTGGTAAATTCTTTGTTTCTTCCTCTCTCGTTTGACTGCTGCTCGTTTGTTGTGCTGATACTCAGCCAAGCTACCTTGTAGTTGAGTATGTCAAAGCTCTGGGCAGAAAAACAGCAACTAATATATGTTAGCAAACTCTGGAGAGAAAAATAGTTTCTGCCACTAAAAACTGCAGGGTGGAATTGTGCACTGCCTTCTTCTTGGTCTTATTTCGCCTAAAGGGAAAGAGCCTTTTATTCTTATTTCTCTGCTTGGTTTGCACACTGCCTGGCAGTGTACACCTGCTTCAACGTGTGCGTCAGGAGCTGCCTTTGCTGTCAGACTTGACTGCTGCTTCCAGCTCGTCTTCTGTCTCCCCACTCACCTCTGCAAGCGAACGTCCCTCTCATGCCTAAGCACATTTCGGCAGCCATCTTTCAAAGATGTCAGGAAAAGAAACAAAATCAGGCTGTCAAAAACACATGACCATTTTACAGTTCAAGGGGCAATGTTCTCGTTCACATGTGAGCGGCACGGAATATAATGCACACAGAAAGGGACGCAAGGCATTTCTGCTAACAGGCCCAGATCCGGGATGGGGTGGACTTTTACTGTGACCTCTTCAGCAATCATCTGTGTCTCTGTAAAACTCAAGCACCCATTGCCCATGATCTGGTATCATAACGTGCTTTTAGCCAGGGAATACCTTCAATACTTGAACTGCACACTGTGATACTGCAAGAATTGCCAGTTAATCTAGGGTTTCATGGCACTTACGGAAAAGACAATCGAGGCATCTTTTGTTTCTTCCTTTACGTGAGACTTCAGGTGTGGAGACTTCATCTAAAAGAGACTGCAGGTGCTTCAGCACTTTAGTATAGCAATCATTTTTTCTTTCCAAAGTTATTGTTTCCAGCAAAAGTAATCCAGCTGTCATTATCAGACAGCTCAGTTAATGACTGAAAAGTGTGGAAAACAAAACTCAATTCTCTTTCCGGTTCCACACAGCACAGCTGTTAATTGATTCATAGGGAGAGCTACTTCATCTGAGTCTAGCATCATAAAGAAACAGGGAAAGGGCTAAGATGTTAAAATGTAGGTGACTTTCTTGTGAAACTTCCCAAAATAAACCTGCCTCTACAACAGCCATGTACAGCAATATTTCATGGATCCAAAGTCCTACATAGATCATGGGCCACTATCATTAAAGAAAGTCTGGGAGTAGGTAAATGTGCAAAAGCTTCTGTTTGGCTCACGTATTTTAGAACTGGTCTTCAGCAGCTAAGATCAGATTAAAAAAGAATCCAAATTCTTTTGGGCACCTCGAAATAAATATGGAAATATATGCATCAATAACAATTTTGCAATCAAGTAAGTCAGATTGTCCTAACTTTCCTTTTAGCTTTCAAATCTGTTTATGACTGTCTACATATACACAGATAAATGCTTGTCTCGCATTCCCTTACCACTGGGTCCACCTTGTTAAAACTATTGCTTTGGAAATGAGGATTCTCAGAGACTAAATTCTCCTTGTTTCAGCTAGATCCAGCAGGTGAATGGTATGTTTGTCTGTTCACTATGTTAAAACTCACAGATGAAAGACTGAGAAGGAAAGAGTGGTGTTGGCAGAAACTAAAAAAATCCCTGCCAGGGCACAGGAAGGGAGCTTGACAACAACAGTGGTGCTCAGCTCCTGCTTTAAAGGGCAGCGTGTCCTAAGAAAAGCACCACAACCACGTGGGCGAATTGGTTCTTGTGCTGGCTGCCTCAACAACAAACCTTGAGACAAGATGGTACAAACAGGGAGGTCTTCTCCAGCCGATAGATGGATGGTCTTTCTTCAGATTGGGGCACTGTAAGACACTACTGCTACCTCCACGATCTCCTGTCTTTTGGAGCTCTCCTTCCATTCTTTTGTGGAATGTTAAAATTCTGCATTAGAGTAGACCCTGTAAACCCTCCTTAAGCAGGCTTGAGCAAAAATGAGATGGTGGGAATTAAGTGAATTAAACAGAAAGTTTCTCTAACCTGCCTGAAATGCATCTGAAGTAACTGGGAAGAATGTGCATAAGTCATTCCCCTAACAAAACCGGGAGCAAGGACTGGAGGAGGAGCCCCAGCTGGTAGGTGGGAGGTAAGCTGCCGGGTGCAGGAGAGATGGGAGGCCCTCCAGCTGGTTTGTACATAGCTCCAGTATGCCCAGAGCCTCAGCCTGACAGTGAGGTGCTGTCTTTAGAAGCAAAACAGAGGCAGATGTCATGGTAAGGATGGCTACGTGGTTGCCAGTCGTGCCACAGGTACACTGTTCTGTGTCCATCACTTAAGAACATACTCTATTAGATGATAAAGAAAACCCCAGAATTATAAAATAAGCCTAAAAATTATATATGCCTAACTGCCGTTTGCAATGACTTTTAAAATTAACTGAAGGGAGAGAAGAGATATCATCTGTACAGAAGGTTGACATGAAAGAGGGTGACAAATCTGCGATCCTGAGGTTTTGGTAGATTGTGGCATATGTTATCCTTGCTTGTCATTCCCCACCCACTCCAGAGCAGAGAGAGGGAGATGGCTCCATAGGGTTCCTCTGCATCCACTCTGCTTAGTCCACCCTCCCATGCTTGGAGCATCTCACGCATCTGTGCTATAACGGCAACTTTTTTTCTCTTTCCCCAACACGTGGAGTTGCATTATTTAGACATTCTGATATATAAGTAGATCACTGAAACTCAGGACATAATAAAACCCTCTTTATATTTAGTTGAGCTTTTTCATCATCTTGAACCAACTGTTGGGATAGGTTCTTCCCTCTGCATAGAAGAAGGATGTCTAAGTACAGACTGTGCTTGCACAGAGATCCCATTTACTCTGGGCTGAACCTTCTAGAAAGATTCAACAAGCTGTGAAATCTTGTTCTTAGACAATGCACCCTTCCATTAATAATCTGCAGACAGTTTTTAGGTGTAAGAATATAGAGAACCGAAAGTAAAGACAGAAAGGCAATAGAGACAAATCCTTTTCCATGAGCTCTCTGAAATCTTTTCTCAAAATAACTTTGGAGGGGTTTTACTGCCAGTTCATAATGTGGATGAATCACTTCTGATATTTCTGATAAAACAATATTCAAAACTTCAAAATCACTTCCAATTCATTTATGCCACCATTTAATTAGGGCTTCTGCAACATGTTACAAGGACGTCATTATCCCCTATAATTGTATAATAATTACAATTTTTAATGAAATAATTGCAAGTACACTAGATGTGTAGATATAATTATGGTAATTACATAAATACCTGATTTTCAGCTAATAATTAAAGAAGGCCTTTACAAAAAGGGTGAAATTTAACAAATGGAAGCTTTCCAGAAAACAAATACAAATAATAAATGGTTATGTCTCTCTCCTATAGATTTCACCTTACTAGATTATTTCTCTCTCCACAGAAATGTAGACTCACAGAATGGTAGGGGTTGGAAGGTACCTCTGGAGATCATCAAGTCCAACCCCCGTGCCAGCACAGGAACACCCAGGGCAGGCCACACAGGAACAGATCCAGGCAGGTCTTGAAAGTCTCTAGAGAAGGAGACTCCACAGCCTCTCTGGGCAGCCTGTTCCAGGCTCTGTCACTCTCACAGGGAAGAGGTTTTTCCTCATGTTAAGATGGAACTTGCTGTGTTCCACTTGGCTACCATTACCCATCATCCTATCACAGGGCACCACTGAAAAGAGATTGGCCCCTTCTACTTGACACCCACCCTTCAGATATTTGTAAACATTCATAAGATCCCCTCTCACTCTTCTCTTTTCCAGTCTAAACAGCCTCAGGGCTCTCAGCCTTTCCTCGGAAGAGAGGTGTTCCAGTCCCTTAATTATCTTCATAGCTCTCCATTTGATTCTCTCTAGTAATTTCCCTGTCCCTCTTGAACTGGGGGGACCAGAACTGAACACAATACTCCAGATGTGTTCTCACTGGTGCAGAGTAGAGGGAGAGGAGAACCTCCCTCAACCTGCTGGACACACTTTTCTTAGATACTACAGATGTGATTTTCCCCATAATAAAAAATAAGGATTCAGAAAATTAGTCAAATATTAAATCATATTGAGAGTGCTTTGAATATCTTCACCTCTGCAGGGCCTGATCCAAACCCACTGACATTAACGTAGCTGAAACCTAGCAATCCTATAGCTCAGCACCTCACAAGACCTTGAATTGTAAATTATCACTGAGAGAAGGAAGATGTGAATAGTGCCCACAACAGCAGACAAACTGTGTTCTGATTCCTCTGCAGAACAGGAGGACTAATCCTGGACCACCATAAAAAAATACTTGGGAAAAGGCCAATGTACAGAGGAGTCCCTGACAGCTGCTGTGGGACTGTGAGCTTTCCTTCAGGGCACAGCACTCCAGCTCAACTGCTGCTAAAGCTTACCAGTCACACTGGCTATGATCTTCTCCCAAAATGTGTCTTTTTGGTCAAATCTACTGGCTATACCCCTGCTAATGCAGAAATTCCGCAGATTGATTCTGCCTCTGTCTCCCTTGGTGGACAGACCTTTACGATGCAAAGGTATTTCAATAAAGGAACTTCCTTCAGAGCTTTAACGGCTTTGAAGAACCAGAAATTCTTCAGACAGGCATTTTGCTTCTCTTCAAACACATTCCTAAGACTAAACTTACAGTGCATTTACTGTATTATTCACATGAACAGCAAAGGCAAAAGCCACCCTCAATAAAAACCAGAGAGAAAACTCTACCAGGGCAGAACCTGAGTACTGCTGTGATAGCAGAAAGGGATATTAAAAGAATTCCCACAGCAGAGGAATTAGCAACGTGATTTACTGTTGCTGCTGAAATATTTCAGAACACTTTGGCAAAACTCTGGAAGGGAAAATCAGCTGCAGCACCCGCACTACGCCACTTCCACATGTCTTGCAATTTCTGCATTCGCTCAGAGCAGCCCCGAGGTGGCTCCAGTTGTGGCCAGAGATGCCTCTGGTCCCAGCAGTATGTCAGAATATAGGTGCAAACATGGCTTAAAGGCAGCTTTGTCCCACTTCCCTTAGCCTTGTATTGTCAAGTGCTCCTTCTTTTGAGGATAAATCTTCATTATTATAAGCATGAGAAAGTAAAATAAGAGCTATTAATAGTAAACCAGAAGGAAATGGTACGATATCCCAAAAACAAATCTTATTTACGTTAAGCTCATTAAAGCAGTTAGGTTCTTAATGCAGAGTCTAATTAATAATACTATACGTATCAAAGTAGAGAAGACACATAAATTTGACAACAGAAAATAAGTAAAAATGGAAAGGGCTAAAGAATTATAAGTATTTAAAAAAAAATCATTAAATTACACTGGCGCAATATTCAAGTTATAAGCAGATTATTAGCATTGTAATTGAGATGATCCTTAAGAACAGTATGACACATGTGAACATCACATTTCAAGCTTCAAAATATATGGAAAGAATACTAAAAATATTTGTATCCTTGTGGATTATAAGGAAACAAAGAAATGAAGAGCATGAATGCAGAGAGGAGCAAAGGAATAACACAATGCAGGGAAAAAAAAGACAAAAAAACCCTAATCAGAAAGCAGCAGTTATCCAAAGACCGTTAGTTCTTCCTGAAAATGTACAAATATACTTATGTAGCTATTTCTTATAATATTGGTCCATTCTGGCTTCAAATGATAAATTAGAAACTAGCAGATTGAAAGGAAAACCATCTCACAGATGTTGACCAAGTACAACTGGTCCAGTCTGAGAAAGGCGTGGGGAAGAAGCACAAACAAGTTTTATTTGACTCAGTATTACCAGGGTAAGAGTACTATTTTAGAGCCTGCATGTGGGAGGATGTAGAAAATGAAAAGCAAGCAGTAAAATAATGGACAAGGAATGGAATTAGATCAGAATTTAAGACCTGTTAGAGCTATAAGCACTGTCAAGGTATATGAACAAAGCAATGACAGCACGACGACTGTGTGGTCAGCAAGAGCTCAGAGCCTGAATAACCAGACATTTGCAGAGGACTTTGACCAGTGTTGATGGTATTTAAGATGACTGGAGTCTTAAAATGCAGTCTGCAAAGTTTTCTATTGTCAAGCATTGGTTCACCCCGAAAGAGGACTGGAGAAAATACATCAGAGTTTAAGCATTTTATTTCTAATATGACATAAACCTACTGCACATCTTTGAAAAATGCTGCTAACTGACACTAACAGCTTTCGATTGTGAAAGGATGAAAAGGTCTGTACAAGACAATGTTTGCTTCATTATCTTCTTCCATGTATTACCAGTATAATAGGAAATACTGCAGTGCTCTCCGAGGGATGAAAAACAGGAAAGCAGTGCTTCAAAAAGCAACAGAAAAATAGAACAATCTTGGGGGTCTTAGGGCATAGCACTGGAGTTTAGGATTATGGACTACATTTGTGCCTGATGATACCACAGGCATGAGTTTTGGCCTCCCCAAGGCCAGAATGGGGATGAAGGTTCTTCAGCCAGGAGCCAGCAAGGGCGAATGGGGGTGAAACTCCAAATGTGTGCAGCTAACTACCGACACAAACATACTACAGGCAAGTCATTTGTTAGAAATCCTCCAAGCAGCCTAATGAAGATATACACCCTTTGTAATGGTTGATATTCACCAAAACGTGCACTAAGGTAGCTCTGTGGGCTTTGACACTTACTCTCAGGTCACCATGAGCACTGGTAATGGTCTGCAAATGCATGTTCTTAGCCTACTGGCAATGCAACATATTTTGACATAGCTCAGTCAACCGTGCCAGAGGCTCACATCTTAGATTTCATACTTTTCATTTATATGGCAATGAAGAAAGACTATTTCAATTGTTTTTTGACAATATACCATCTAGAAGGCCATTACTTTGGTATTATTTTCTATATTGCATATTTAGAAAAAAAGAGTCTGGCTGACAGATTTTGCCAGTGGAAATACACATTTTAACAGGTCTCGGCTTGTCCTTTTCTGCTTGACTTCAGAGCTGAAACAGGTATACAGAAAGAAGTTCATTTAACGAAGTCCACAGGAACTGCATGTTGCATTAAATCCTCTTTCAAAATTTGATGGTAAGTAAGCAGTTCTAGGCTAGTTAAATGGAGTATTGGAACAGACACCTGACAGAAACACGGCATAACAGGATAAATTGGGCTCTTTTAATTTCTGCTTAGATTTGTAAAAAACATTTCACACTGCTAAGCTTAAAAGCCTTCGAGTTACCAGTGCCATTTACAAATCACAACGGATGCAACATATTCTCGACTGAAAACAATGAACGATCAAAGCAGGATGAGATTATAGCACTGTGATTTGTGTTTCATTTCCAAGAATGCATTTGTATGTGTATATATATGTATTTATATTTGTATATGTGTCCCTATGCACCCAGAGTAACCACAGCCATAACCCAGAAAGTATGGCGTTGGAAGCTTTGCTCTGAAAAATCAAGTAGCCCATTAGGAAGCATAAATATTAATAGAGCTGTCTAATCCTACACTCTCAAATGAGGTAGTTCAGATCATGATTCTTTGCATTCAAAATTTATTCGCTGCACCGACCAGAACAGGAAACAGAATCCCCTTGTGAAGAAGTCGCTGATGTTGGGCGGTCTCTTAGCCACTGATAATTCCTAAACATAAAAGCAAGGATCAAGTGATTTCTCTCCTTATTCTACTCCCAGTTCTCCTACAAATACTAACGTATCCAAAACTGCATGTGCCTAATTCCATGACACTGAGTATAGATCATTTTCTCTACAAAAGCTACACCTCCACACTTTCACATTCCGATATCTTCAGGCAAAACGAAGGCTTTAGTACAGGTTCATGAGAAAGAGCACGCCATCATCCCAAGTCTACAGCACACAATGTCTGGGGTTTCTTTTTGTGGTCATGTTAGTGATAATTTTTCAAATTTCCTTTATGCAGCTGTCATTAAAGTAGGAAAAATATGGTGCAAACCATTGCAATGCAAGAAATTAATGTAGAGTATTAAAAGTACGCGGGCATACTGCTAAACCAGGTGTAAGAGATAAGAAGTTACCCTGTCATTCTGGATCACAAGTAAAATATTTATCCTTTGACTTTAAAATAAGAGATCTGAAATACCAAACAGAGTGGAAAACTACTTAGGTCTTCCCCAGAAATGACACAAAAGTTTGTCAGGAGAATCGGGAAATACCACAATATCAATAACATAATGAATATCAGTCAGTAAAATGATGTTACCTACATTATAACCTAGGCTCTAATAAAATTTAAATGATGGAGTCCAGCCTCTAAAAAAACCAACAGAAAGTTAATTAGATGCCTTTGCATAGATTTTCTAAAACCAGCCATAGCAAGTAGAGAGGTTTCTGCTTGTATGCGTACCCCTACCAGAGTTTGTAACCTCTGACCCTCACGTGCTTGAAGCAAAAGACACAAAACCAGATGATCTCTCTTTATCTATGGAATCAATACACTGGAGGTAAACTATCATGAAATACAGGCACCCACATTTAGCAAAAAGCACGCTGTCTTGTCTCATTCCTTTCCACCCAGCTCCAGCCTATCATTCTGTAGTCTCTGCAGTGTGCATACTCAAATCCCACCAACGGGGGTAATGGTTATAATGCTCATTACAATCTCTACTGTGACCCATGGATAGAATTCCTTTCATTTCTGCATCTACCTTCATCAGATTACTCACTATTCCACAAAGTTAAAGTTTCTTATGTCCTTCAGCTGACAATTAAGTACAGATAGTCATTTATTTCTGTAATTCAATCTATTTCATGCAGTAAGAAAGCATCAAACAACATATACAACAATGTAATTGGAAAGATGGTGTAAAAATCTGCCTCTTATGTATTTTCTCTTTCCAGTAATTTTCATGACTACATCACTATATGTAGTGAAATAACTACCACGTAAAAATCCATCAAAAGAGAGAACAGTGGGCCTTTCTTCTTTCTCATACAATACCAATGCTGTTTCCAGCCACTGGTGCTGCTAAAATGCTGTGACTCTACTGCAGCTTTGTTCTACAACATGGATTTCTTTTACTATGAGGTATGGGGGCAGTCCAAGCCAAGGATAATCTTAGGTTATATACAGGTGAGTATAGGGTGAGCTACTCAGAGAACAGAGATTACTACAGCTATGCCAGCTGCCCAGGCTGAAGCTATTCAAGAGTTCTCTGCACTTGTCAATGGGAAAAGGTAGGCTTCTGCTGCTTTTTATTGTGTCGTGTGTGCAATGAATCTAACTGGAAAGGTACCTACTGAATTCCAAACAGCGCTCTCTTTATTCTCCTTCAAGCTCACAGGACAATAAACATGACTTTCTCATCTGCTGGGCTCTCCCTCCCTTTATTTTTGCTATTTTTTTTTAAATATTCTCTCACAGGAAAAGATGCTTTCTGAGAACAACGATGGAGATTTGCATCTTTATTTATGACTTTGTGAATCAGCGTCTGGGTGATAGGAAGTGAAAGTTGCTCAGCTAATTACACACGCTTGATGAACTGCGTAATAACTGCTGCAGCATTGCACATTAATTGAATGCATATAAATGACAGCAGTTATTCTAACTTGAATGATGTGTGAAGAAGTGACGTTGCTCACAGTACCCTGATTACCTTTGTTTCCAACTCTGGGAATCCAGCTTAAACGATTGTATTTTTACAGCACTGAGCAAAAATTCCCTAATAGAATACATTAGAAGTTGCCTCAAAGCCCGACACTTTGAAAACAATTTGCCTTAATTCACTGGAAGTGGATATAGACATCTAAAAAACTGTACACTGAGCGGCTACAATTAACAATTAATAATTAACAAATAGCTACAGCTACAATTAACAATTAATAATTAACAAATAGCTACAGCTAACAGTCAATAGGAGCTGCAAGGGCAAAAACCTTGGAAAACAAGGCCACTTTCATTTTGACACCTCAGTATCACCTTAAAAACCTAAGAGATCCTTCACGGAGTTTGCCCAACTCTAAACAGTTCACTGCTGTGACACTTTCCTCAAATGTATTTGGCCTGGAATAACAGGGACATCCAGCACCTGACACAAAAAGCATAGGTTACAGCTAGTAGGCAACTGTGTATCCCCACTCTACTCTTTGCTTACTCTAAGAAGGATTCTGCATCCAAACGTAGTCCAGTTATTAAGTAACGCAGTATTTTAAAGAAAACAATGAAGAAAAATAATTTGACGTATAACAAGTGCGTAAAGTTGTACAAAACTAGTACTTTAAACCAGTACCAAATACCTAATTTAAATCAGTACCAAAATATACCTTCTCTATCCCGTATTAATCACCTCGGCAATTTGCAAATGTTCACAAAGAAATCTGCAAATTCCCCCATACAAAGAGGGTAGAAGTCAAGTTTCCAAAGCTTCCAAAAGCAGCCTAGTTTCCGAAGTACCATGTCACAGTATTTTAACATTTCCCTACGCTTTTGGCTTTACAAAGAGAGCTGTAATCCCACAGTAAAGGAAATCAGCGCTCACTTTTAGAAGCATGTAAACGAAAGGAAAAAAAAAAAAAAAAAGTGTTTCACATCTACATTTGAGGGAAGTTAATGCTATTCCAAGAAAAAAAAAGGTGTCTCACGTAGAAAGTCAATGCAGCTTTTCAGCTCTGCTCTGCTCTAATACATCACAGCCATTATGCTGTACCACTGGGATACAGAGCTGTGGAGCTGTGCTGGCAACTTCCATGGCCCTCATACCCAGCCCCAGGCACGTGAGCTACCTCCTATGCGTGCATTTCCAACATACTGTATCTACCTACGAGTGACAGGCACGCCGCTGAACCAGAGGACAAGACAGAGAAGCTGCCAGTAGGGTCAGCATTAGACAGTGCTAGGGAGATGATGAGGTGCAACTGAGTTCAGGCTTTACAAACATTATCCTCTCATCTGCTTCACACGGTCTTCTCTTTGAATACCCTTCTGGCTTCATTAGGACAAGACAGTCCCTAACAGTTCACTTCACAGAGTCAGCAAACCAGCCTCTTTCAGCTGTATTACTTGTTCTTCCTCTGCAAGGTTTCGATCCTTCCCCCATAATTTTTTTGTCCACTTTATACATACCTCCTTTTCTACAAATTTTCTTGCCGGGTTTTCTGGCACATTCCTTGGATATTCTTTTGACTGAAAAATGAATAGAAGACTAGAAAATAACATGGAGCTCCATCACAGACAGTAGGAGCATGCAACACCACTATCTAACTTAAATATGACCTGCTTTATTAGGTGTGGAAGATTCTCAACTGGTTGTGCCTGCACATGCAATGGATAAGATGTTGATGCATCTTCCCAAAAGTCAGTGGGTGACAATGAGAATTAGGTACCAACTTTGACCTAAAAATATGCGTGCTGTGGAAGGAAAAAAAATGAGTGTAGACAGAAAGGAAACAAAATTAAAAAAATTAAAAAAAAAAACCAAACCAAGGACAGATGCATACACAGAAAAGCAGCATGCATACATGTAATATGCTGGCATGCAAACGAAGAAAGCCATGCATGCTACCAGTACACGTGAATTAATATTGTTAGAACGTAGAACAGGAAAATAAAAAGATCTCCCTGTTTCGCCTGCTATTAACTCACCATCCTCGGTTGGGACATAGATATTTAAATAGAGGCAGTCTTCATTCTGATCTTGTACATAGGTGGAAACTACATCCAAGTTATTAGTAAACCACACAGGAAGCATGACTTCAGGCAACCTGCCTTCTATAATGTTCTGGGGGCACACTGGAGCAAACTGAGTGGTATTTTTGATATCTGCCCAGGGAGACGGAGGCTCAGGAGGTTGAAAGCGGCGCTCCCCAGTTGGAGGGGCAGCATACGGAACCCCAAGAAACTGAATAACGGGCCCCAAAATTTCATTATTAAGTTCCTTCTTAATCCCTCTTATCTTGCCAAAGTTGGTGGTCACCACTGGGTTGGTATCATCCAATTTTTGGGAGGACACAGCTGCAGCGTGAAGCAAAAATCCAAGTATACAAAAAGCAAAAGTGGCATTCAATCCCATGTGTAACAGGTGGACTATCATCGCTCTCCATACACAGTTCAGCCACATGGATCTTGGAAAGGCCATGGTCCCACATTAGTTGTGTAACTACAGTGAAGCAATCTGATTTGTATCCACTGGTGTAAAAACAGGGCAACCGAAGGAAACAGATCAAGTTTCCTAAATAGGTGCCTGTCAGAAAAATCTCAAAAGGCTTTTCATGCGGTAAGTATCTTCCATTGATTTCACACTTATTGAAGCTGCATCTTCACTCAGCACTATTTATCAGACTACATCCTATTGACAATTCTGTTTTCCATAGCAGCAATATGAAGAGAGCAGCCATTTACTGCAGAATCCCCTCTTATAAATCAAATCCAGTTAGCCGCAGGTCTATATCCTGGAGAAAATGAAAATAAATCATTAGTATGAAAGAGCTAATATGAGCAGAGTGATAACTAGATGTTTCACAAGTTATTTACATACATTAATAGTTACTAGAGTCATGTAAGTAAAATTGCAGTAGTTTATGGGTCCATGAAATGGCGGGTGAAACGCTGATTACTGGATTATCTATAATGTCACCTGTTGAATTTACAGAGATTTCTCAGAAGAAACAGGACACATGGAAAATACATTTTAAAATTTCACCTTTTTAAGAATAAGCAGTCTGCTGCCAGGCCACATTACATAAGCATTTACATTAATATTTTATTTAACTTAATCAGTTCATAATCAACTTACACACCTTCTTTGCACAAGTTGATTTATCAGTACGAAAATAATTATTTCTTAAAGCAGAAAATGATGAAATTAAAATAGATAGGCATACTGAAGACTCAAATACATTTTATTTCATTAAAAGCACATTATAATATATACAACATTTTTTTGTTAATTTTAAAATACAACTTCTGACTAAAACATTGAGGCAACTGGAATCTATTTATAAGGCAACGTGAATTACCGTGCTTATTCGTGATAACCCGAATTACCATACTTTACATGGTTTTCTTATTCCACAAGTTTCTGAAAGCTGATGAAAAACACCTACGGAATGAAATGTTCACATCAGTGAAAGACAAAAAGCTGCTCCCACTGAAGTGAGTGGCAAACTCTGAATTTGCACAGAAGTATAACCGGACCTCAGCGGTTGTTTTTCAAAACCGGTTGGGAAAAAGATATGAGCAGACAGTTTAGGGATGGAGGCATAAATCATAATTTTTACCTCAGATCTGTCGTGCAATCCTTATAAACCACTGACTTGAGTGGAGAATGAAAATGCATGATGAATGCACTCAATCCCTACCATCCTCAATTTATAACATAAACAATAAATGTTCCCATAGGACAGCAGAAATCTTATCTTTCATGTACCCACATGCTGACTGAACAATATCCTAGAAAAATAATCAGTTAGGATCAGAGACTGTATAATCTCAATTTCCAGATCTTCTTTTCAACTACTTTAGCTCAGAGGTTGTCACACAAGGCTATGTTCCAGCACTTCTGAAAATTACTCAGTGCATATCATTATATCTTCCATATTCATGTCAAACATATTTCCAACACAACTTACAACATCCTATTAGTTACGATGCAGTGTCATACAAAACAGAGCAACGTAATCTTACACTCCCTATTAAGCAGAGTGTAATACAGAAGAAATGTGTTTTGCTTTGTATAGGAAACATTTTAAACCACCCGCTTTTGAAACAGCATTGGCAGCTTTAATGAGAATTGTTTTTTTTATCGTGTCCATACACATTGTAGAGAGAATTCAAAAGAACGGCTTGTCTAACAGTCAGACTACCCTGCAGTTTGGGTTATTAAAAAGGAGATTGTAAAAGCTATATAGGACAGCAGGAGATTTGGTTCATGTCTAGTGTTCCTTTAGCTCTGAACAATCTATCTCGGGAGGCAATAAGGAGATAGATGAAGCTTTTCCGCAATTTTCCCTCGTTCTTTCTTTCTCTGCTAATTCTAACACCTTCACTGTGAAACTGCATTAACAAACAGGCTTATATCCTTCATCCTCCAGCTTCAAATCCTCAGCATTTGCTGGAAACACACCAATTTAGCTGCAGAAAACAATTCCCCAAACTTGATGCACGTGTTTGCATTTAGTTTAATAAACTTACACAGAATGGCACGCAGACAATTGCTTCTTGGAAGACTGTTGCTTTGTTCCATTTCAGATTTTGAAGGTAGGAGGATATTACTTGAGAAGTAGTAAAGATGGTACCAGATGGGTGCCAGAGCAGAAGGCACCTAGTGCAACTTAACTTGATGTACAGTAGATGGAAATGTGGAAGTTTATTCCTTAGTGGTATTCAAAAACCTCCACAAATTTAAACTTTTTCCAATAGGTCTTAAAATCCACCTTTGTTTGGGTTTTCTCCTGTCAGCACTGGAAGCAGCTCTTCTTTCTCAAATTCAAAGTTGTAAATATCGTGAACTTAATCTCAGTAGCCCTCCTGCTAATTTACTTAGTCTGGGGAAAGTCTGAGGTCATACCAGAGTCAATACAGCTGCCCCAAACAACAGCATCCTTCTTCATTTCAAGCTGCTGAGTAGGTTCAGTGTGGAAAACGACCAAGATGATACTAATAATTCACTTAGCACTTTCACTCTAAAAGCCTTTGACCTGTTTTCAGATCTCAAGACAACTTTTTAATACACTTTTGATACCTAAAATGGTAAATTCAATGTAAATGTACAGTCAGAGCAAATCCTAGAGCTGGGCTATAGTTTTCAGTTTGTCCATTCAGCTTGTCATTGCAGCTGAACTGCTCTGCTGGGATCTATATTCTGGTCTGCCCTTCCATGGACAAGGTTTTTCTCTAAGACAGAGACGGGAGTCTAAAAAGGTAAGAATATAACTCAGTGTTGTGTTTGGCTGTCCTGAATTATTTAACTATTGGGTAGCTTCAGTGAAGACATTTATAGGCTACACAGGCCAGTAAATTGTAAAGAACTGGCAGAATCGGAATCAACAGATTTCCGTTGTATCTGCAACTTGAATTTTGGATTTGCTTTTTTATTATTTTTTTCCACAAGCCTTTCTTTTGAAATGGCTAAGTAACAGTTTATTCTTGAGACTGAGAGGTCAAACATTCACGGCACTGGCTGCCCTCAAGTTATAACATTAAAACCATAAACTCACATCAAGAGACTGAGGGTACTCAAATCTTTTAAGACAAAATCTTTATGCCAAAATTTTATTTTGAGCACTAGGTGGAAAGGCAAGCAGGAAAGCCAGCCCGGAGCATGTCGTACATGCTTGCTTGGACAAAGTTTTCCTTAGTCCTTGATCTATCTAGGACTTTCCCTTGGTATCTGCACTTGACTGAACAGGTTATCAGTGGACAGACAGACAAACAATACACAGCAGCAGGAACGACCAGGGCGATAGGCAGGAGAATAAACTAAAGAGTAATGATGATCAATTTGGGGCAAGCTTCAGCATCAAAATCTTGTGGATCTGAGAAGAAGAAGGAACGTTTTCAGATTTTATTATGGTCTAGATGTGAGGATCACAACTGTTCCCTGTGGTAACACAAATGAATTCTACTGTAAAAGGTATTTGATAAAGTCTTTCATGTTCTCTGGAATAGTCGATACTATATAGAGGTTTTTTCTATCATCTATTATTTTATTATCTCCCTTTCTGAATTTAAATTACTCTATAGCTCAGATTCTGAAATACTTTAGAGAGGCATTTAGTATGCTGAGGAGCGAACAATCCAAGATAAGTTCCGTGCATCTTTGCATTTCCAGTGACATAGGGCATCCCACAACAGGTCACATCTACTGCAGCAGCTAAACTCCTCTTTCTTACTTGTGCACAGAGCTTCAAATCTTAAGGGATGTCTTGAACTGTGCTACCTGTCAATAGCTCCAATGGATTAATAAAACCTTTGGTGGCACCCGCGGCTCCTGGCCACATGCCAGCTTCAGCACTTGTAAAGGCACTGTTATGATATCTTTACACCACCAGCTGTTTTCTTTTTAGCTGAGATGTACTCTTGTGATTTGATATTCATGCTTAAAAATTTCTTTCTACCTCAGTTTTGCTAGTAAATCCCAATTGCACAAAAATTCATAGAAAGCGATTGCAAGAGTTTTGAACACCACACAATGCCACTTCATTTCAAAACACAAATGCTGTTTTGCAAACCAGCTACATTTACATCCATTTTTACTTACAACAGTCTCTGCTTAGAACTAAGAGCCCAAAGATGTTTTGTGTCTCTAAAAAGAAATCCGTGTTCTAAAACACACTACAATGCCAAACAGGGTCGTGGCCAGTGGAACAGAATCCATTAAAGAAAGACTTTGACCCAGGGTGAGCACTAGGTCGCCGTGACACACCAACTGTAAACATGATCAGACATATCCTCAAGAGACGCATCACTGAATTTCCCATCTCTTCTTCCATGTTTCAAGTTAGCAAAGGGATGCATTGTGTCAAATATGGCATATTTTCTTTCTGTGTAGTACTAAAGATTTTGAAACAGAGCCTGCTCTTGGTTGTTTCCATCAATATTTGGTGAAGGGAAGTGACTTACATGTGTTTATAGTTCAAGAAATGAGCTATGTGCATTTAAAAAAATAAACAGGTAATGAACATGAAATGACAATCGAGGAGACTGCAATCCTGAACACATACACCTAAGAAGGGTCCAACTCCGGTGGAGCTGGGTTAGCTCCCACGGGCCAGCACCCTCTCCACCTAAGGGGTGCCTCCAGCACCTGAAAACAGCTACAGGTCTGGATGCTCCAGAAAGCAGCTACAAATCCAACCCTATTGAGATGCACAACCTTCGCTGAGATTGCCAACAAAGGTTTGAATAAGACATTATTCTGTCCCACCCCACATTAATATGAAATTACAAGCGTTACAGTACACGGGTCCGCAAACAACCCAATGGCAAGGACTTCTAGATGCCACAAGCTGTGTAAATATATCGCTGCTAGATCAGAGAGACTGATTCCTCAGTGCCATTCCCACACTGAATATTATGTTTTGTACACAAAACCTTACAGCCAAATAAGTAAGAAATACAATATTTAAATACAGTATGCAATGCAGTGTAGCACAACCGAGTGAAAAGCTGAATTAAACCGAGCAGACTTTATAAGACTCATTTAAATTGTCATGCATTTTTCAGCTTCACTGTATTTTTGTTCCTTCCCATTAGTGGGAATACTCACTAATGCTAACTCATTATTAATTAGCATTTTCATGATCAAAAGATTCCTTTAAATAATTTTTGCACTTTATTTTGCCAAAATAGGCAGACTTCTGATCATAATTTTCTATTAAGCTGGTTCTGAGTTAGACAAATTAAACCTATGAGAAGAGGAGGGTCACTTAAGTCTTATTACCCTCCATTTATTCATATCAATAAATTATTTTCTTAAAATAATTCTACTCCTTAGCTGAAGTAATTGTTTATACTACCAGAAGTTGGCTACAAATTTTAATGTGGACTATGGCTGTTTGACATTTTGCACAGTAAGTAGGTAACGAAATGGTGATTTTACCCATAACAGAAAGAATGGGTAACTCTGTCACTTATGTGTAAAGTTTTAGACAGCTAAGTAATACAGATTTAAATTAAAAATGACAGATGCACTGGCTTGGAATATAATGGGCACTGAAGTGAACCTTTATTCCTTTTAGCAGCTTACAGTTAACTCTTAAATGGACCACACATTATACTCACTTTTGAGTACAGTAGCTATTCAGCTAAATGATCAGATGGCTATTCTGGGGATGGCAGTAGTGTGCTTCAGGACATGAGGATTCTTTGACCTACTGTAAAAATTCAACTGAACTCATCTTAATCAGAGGTCATACCAGAGGAAAAAAAAACAAAACAGATGTTTCTCATTTGAGATCTTCAGTACTGAAATCTGCATATTGTATGTCATAAAGTCAAGTGGATTTAACTTACTTTGATTAACACTTCATAAAACATTCGCATGCTTCCCATCTGATCCCTCTTAACAGAGTATACCAGAACCCCACACAGAGGCCCCTGAAACTAAGTGGTCTTTTATTGTCTCTTGCAGGTGAAAAATTAAGCTACAGAATTAGTAACAAAGTACATTAACTGATACATATTTGTGACTAATCCTTGATTCATTGGGGTTAATCATATGAGAAATAAATTTGATTTTGCTTGCCACCTTTACACAATTATAGTATCAACAATAAGGCTGTACTTAATGCTAGGTCATCACCTAAGGCAAGCTTTCTTATCAGATTCATAAGGAAGGTACTACTTTTTTATTTTCCTACTTTGGGGGCATTAGGAATTCAAGAAAAATAAAAGCTAAAATACAGTTATTACAGTGTCTTGAGAGAGAACTCTGAAAACAAGGATCCTTGAATGAACTCAGATTTGTCTATGAACTGTTTTTCTATCTGGATACCATACAATAACAGTTCCAAAGCACACAAAACCCTTGTTGTAGAAATAAGAGCAATAACTAGCTCTTCAATAAGATGGTTTATAAAAAACCCAAACCAAAACAAAAAAAGCAACACCAACAAAAAAAAACCCAAACAAACAAACAAAAAGCAGCAAAGAAAAAACAACCCCAAACAAACTTCAGTGTGGCACAAAAAAGAGTAAATGCTCTTTTTTCTTTATCAGATACTGGTCTCAATTCCATCAGGGTAATTGAGATCAAACTCCAACTCATCGTAAAATCCACAAAGATACAAATATAAGTTTTTAATCACAAACCCAACATCTCTAACTCAACTTTGAAAGTGCTCTTGAAATGGTGTTACCATGCTTTCCAGAACTGTAGAGTGCACACTACATTTCAAGTGCAATATTGGCATTATAGGGATCTATCAACTTGAGAGTCCATTTCCTGTGATGTAGCATTTTGTACATCTGTGACTTTACTTGTATTTGTTCCAAAATGAATTTCATGCTTAACTTGGTTTTCTTAATTAAACTTCCTTTAGCAGTTTCTAATATGTGCATTATTAAAACTCATTAGTCCCATTCATGCCTGCCTGTCATTTTTGGCTTCACATTCATGTATCAAAGAGCTCTTCTGCTTTATATAGGAAGCAAATTAAATAATAAATACGAGAACTTGAACGTTTTATGAGTGTCAGTATGAGAAAGTGGCTGCAAGGCCCATAAGGTTTCACACAAAAAAAGCATTACAGCTAAAGCTAACATGCTGACACATCTCTGATCTATAAAGTCTGCAGTAATGGTAGCAGTAAAGTGTTGTGCCATAGATGGGGAATTTTTCTCTCGCATGAAATAGAAATAGGATATAGCACAGCCTATATTTACTGTTGTAAAAAAATTTCAAATAAAATTTCCCAAAAGCTTAGAATATAACACCATTAAACATCTACAAAGATTTACTCTTTCCATCTGACTTCATGGGTAGCTCCTATTATTCAGCTCCTTGTCCTGTTTTCATCTTCTACCACTATCTGTAAGAAAGATACTTATATAAGTTATAGCAACTAGTCTTGGGCCTCCCTGTGGTCATGGCCTGGTCATGCTGACCATGACTCCAGCGAGAGAAGCGTTTCCCAGACCAGTAGCAGGGTCTCAGGAAGACCACTCCAGCACCCAAGTTTCCTCAGAAATAACCCATCTTTGTGAAAGCAGCTGAATAAACAAAAGCTCCATCCTACAACACCTGTTTTACACAGGGGTGAGGATGTCAAAATATTCAGTAACCTTTCTCCAAATAAGCTGTTGTTTTCTCCTCCGGACTATTTGTAAGGCTATGTGTCTACAAAAAAAGTTTACTGGTTTCAAGTACTTTTTTGGATACTGGGGGGTGGGTTTGGGAAGGTAGAAGTTCAAGAATGATCTTAAGTTCAAATATTGAGCTTAAAAGCTTCAGACAAGATGGCATTAAATAAAAGTACAAAATACAACATAAATATATTCCCCTCATTAAATTCCCAGAACTAGTTCAACAAGTGGGCTTTAATGGCATCTCCAGGCAGGATGTATGAGATTGAGGAGATTTAGAAAACATATTTTTTAATTGCCATTTAAGTTCTCTGCTTGGTTAAAGGAATATAAGTCACTTGAAATATAATATTTGTAAAGTGTCCTTGATCACTTTTATGATTTTACAGTCACGTGTTGCTAATTTCCAAGCATTACATTCTCCCTTAATATAGTGCAAAAGGCCTAACCAAGCATCAGTGGAAAGCAACAGCCTACCCAAAGGCAGCACTAAAACTGATTATGCAGAAAATATTATGACAGAACAGAAGAATTCAACAAATGGAGGAAAGGGAACTCCAATTGCTTTTCCTTTAATGGCCTCATCTTTTATTTGCCCACAGCAGTGGAAAAAACATTTTACACAGACGTATGCAGCCCAGGCCCTTACATGGCTTGATTACCATAAGGACGTTTACAGTAGACACTGTGCCCAGTGGTTTCACACAGATGGTGTCCCTTTACACCACCTTTTGGTTTTTTTTAGTGAAAAGGGGCACGGTAGGGTGGGTGCACAGAAAAACTTGAATATGGCACTAAGTAGCCAGCTAGTCACTTTTTATCCCTGGATAACACACAGAACATCATTAACTAGCAGTTAATAATTATGGAAACAAAGTCTGTTGGAAAACACGTGGGGTCTTCAGGGGCAGGTGGAAACGTGGAGCTGAGTCACCGAGGAGTCAACACAATTTCCCCTTGTAACTGGGATAATTCAATAGTCATTCTGGGGAATGTAATGTCATCATTTGTCATTAAAACTACAGGATGTGTTTCAATATGCAATGCATGATGAAGTTTCCCCATCAGCTTTTTTTTCCTCTAACTCCCTCCCTTCCACACAAACTCTTCTGCAACGCCGGGGTAGCAGGGCAGGCAGTCTCCTCTGAATGCCTACATTCCTTCATAGTGCAGAGCTCAGAAACAGGGCTACAGTAATGGAAAGAGGCTTTTATAACAGCCTTTATGCATCAGTCAAGATCTATTTTTTATCATTACCTGTTATACTTACCAGGGATGGATATCTGGGACTAATGAGAAATTATATTGTTTACTGGATCATATTGACTGCTACCCATCTATTATTAAAAGAAATCCACAAAGGTTTCTGCTGAATCTCTGGCAAAATGTTGTCTTTTCATTATTTGCTTTCAAAGAATGTCTGTCTCTTTTTACCCTTCTTTTTCACTATTTAATTTTTAAATAGTTTCCTTTTCATGTGATTAAAAAAACATAATAAATATGACATCAAACAAATAATTCAAAGCTAGCCAAAGATCTGTAATACAGCTCCACATCTCTATTAAAAAGGAATGTATATTTGCTTTTAATAAAGGCAAGCTAATCCATTACGATCTGAGACCATATCTAAGCCTCTGCTTTCTTCTCTTTTCCCCAGACTCCATTTGAACAATTAGAGTGGTTTATGCTTGTGTGTATGCCAATGCATATTAAATATTCAAACTGATAAAAAATAAAACCACCACCATTACCATGTTCAAATCCTCCATTCACTTGCAAATCAATTTATCTGCCTACAGCTCTGTCCCAGTCTTTAAATAACCCTCCTCAGCAGACTGCTCCACCTCCAGCCAAATAATGCAGAGCAAACCCACTTTGTTAAGGATGTTTAAGTATCAACAGCTAGGATATTATCTTCTTACCCTACCGTAGAAAAAGGGGTAAGATAACCAGAGCAGCATCCGGACGACAGCTTTTTTCCTTGCTTCTACACAACTTACTGCCTTCAGCAGCCTGCACACTCTCCGATGGCTTTCGTTGCTACTTCAGTTAATCACGAAACAGAGGTGTTCCGCCAAATCCTGCTTCCCAGCACACTTAGCATGATTATCCTCAGCTTCATTTTTCTTCCCACAGTCTGCATATGATTCACATGAAATATACCAGATAAATGGGATCGCTTCGTATGTACCTAAGGACCCCCTGATCATTTCCTGCAAAACTGCTTTTCAACACTGCTGCAGTCTGGAGCTGTGGTCTGAGAAAAACGGTGGCATTTGTTAAAAGTAGCTAAGAAGTATTCTTTAACACTGCATCATGCACCAGAAACGGGGTGGGGGGACGGGGGACAGGACACAAAACAAACCAAAACGCACCCAACCAGTATTTCCAAACATGGCTACTTAGCTTTTGGCTCCCAATCTGCAAATCTAATTTCAAAGATGGAAAAGTGGGCTGCGTGTTACAGCTGTTGAGCCCACGCAAGTCTCAGCACAGTCAATGGGAATCAGTATCTTTAAAAATCAGGGCCCTGAATAATGGGCTCTATTTTTAAACATTCATTTATATCATACATGGGTCTTTCACTTGTCAGGTGCCTGTAATAAAGTACGTGCAATTTCATAAGTATCCTTTGCTTCGATTAAGCCAGTGCAGGAAAAAAAAGTAGAGGAAAAGGTCCCAAAGCTCACAGTGTTTGTTGCTCCGTCACCAGTAACAATAGTCTGTAGATGCATCAAAAAAACTGCTACTGTAAAAAAACAAACAAACCGAAAAAAATCCCCTAGGTCTTAAGGGAGCATGAAAAAGTTATTTTGAGCATTGTCAAATACATGGTTTCAGATCTGGACTACCTCTGTGAATTTACCAGTACAGTCTGGTCCCACTAAGGCTCTGGTTAAATGCAAATATTGCCACAGTGGATGGCAGTACTGGAAAAAAATATTTCCTAAAACAATTTCTGACACTTATGCTGGGGGGGGGGATTTTAAAAAATCTGCTTCCTTTCAAATTCACAGAACATCTAAAGGTGCTAAAAACATTCACTTTGATATTTATAGCTTCTATAAGATATATTTCCATTTTACACTAGTGGATTTCTAATGCCATAGATGTTAGAGCTAAACCAAACTGGCCTTCCAGAAAGCAAAACCAGTGTCAAACTAAAATAATATTCCTTAAAAAGGTCAGCAAATTTACAGAAGAAAATAGCTTGTTCAGATTGTGTCACCTGCAGCAGCAAGAACGCAACACTTTAATCAAGCTCTGTTTTGTTTTATTTAAACAATTATTTTTATGTAATTGCTCTGAAACCATATGCATCCTTAAAACGATTCGAGATGACATCCTTTCTCCTGATTCCAAGGTAACTTTCTGGTTTTAATTATAAGTCAATTAATATTAAGTAATTTGACTGATTAATTTTAATTAAACCTGTTGAAAATTGATTTTCCTTCAGCAAGTGAAGATGAGGCTCTAGTGCAATCGTCAGGAAGAGAGGAGCAGGGAGGGGAAAGACAAACCAGGACTTAAACACCCAAGCGAGAAGATGTCTGAAGGAAAAAAAAAAAAAATAAAAAAATCTCCCTCCATCAGGCATGGCAGCCTCGGAAGAGCCACAGCACTGTGCGGAGGAGGCACTGCCCGTGCAGCTCGGGGATGCGAACGGCCGGGCCGAGGGCGAGCGGTGGCCCCGGCCCTCCCGGGGGCACCGGGGCAGGAAAAGTTCGCTCGGGCGGCGGTGGCGGGGGCAGGAGTCGGCGGGCGGACCGCGCGGGTGGAGATGCGGAGTGTGCGTGTGCGGAGCGTGTGTGTGTGTGTGTCCCTGCGTGTGAATGCCCCTGCAAACACCCTACACGCTGCACCCCCCGCAGCGGTTCCTGCCTCCGCGCAGCTCCCCCGAGGCACCGCTCGGGTTCGTCGCCGCAGCCGCGCAGCCCCCGCGCAGCCCCCCACCCCCGCCCCCCCCCCCTGCCCAGTTCG
>JAAGNO010004861.1:64014-86594 GCA_033439905.1 Ceryle rudis | reverse complement strand
CCGGGGAGGCTCGGTGGCAGCCTCCGAGGGGGCGGCGGCTCGGGGGGAGCGCTCCCGGGGTTCGCCCCGGTGGGGAGGGCTGGTGGGGCCTCCTCAGCCGTGCGGTGCTGCACACGCAGACCCTGTGTCCGGGAAGGGGGAGGTGGGCCCGCGGCCTTCGTCCGCGCCTCCACCTGCCGGCAGCAGTTACGGGAGCCGCGGTGACGGGAAGGGCGGGCGCTCCGGCCTCCGGGGCCTGGGGAGAGACAGGAGCCGGGCAGTGCGGAGCTGGCGGCCTGCCTGCAGCAGCGCGGACCGTGAAAGCGGTCTCGTCTTCAATGTGCGATATCTCCGCATATATATATATATGTTACGTACGTGTGTATTGAGACCACTTATGTGTGCACGCGTATTTTATAAAAGCGACAGAAAAGAAGAAAAGTACCCTGGTGTTTAAACCATCCCTCTTACCGTCCCTGTGCCAGCGTCTGGAGAGTGTATTTGTAAGCGATTGGGAATAAAATGGTGCAATTCGGTTTATTTTCCGAAATAACTTGGGGTTATGGCTTGGAAAACGCCTATTGCCAAGCTAGGTGAGGCTCAGCTCGGCTCGGTTAAACAGCCGATGGTGCAATTAGGTAAGGTCAGTTACACCGGCACAGCAGCTGGCTGCTGCCCTTTGGAGAGCAGGTTATGGATTTAGCCTCTGGTTCAATTTGTGGGATGTAAACGTCAACTTAAATTGATGTTTAACTTGAGTATATACTTGTATCCGTAGGCGCACGTATGAGCAGCTGCCGAATTTGGAGGTAATTTGTAGGTGATTGCACGCAGGGGACCAGAACGTTCTCATTCGTGTTCCTCTCAGGGTGCTGAGCACAGAGAAGCAATGGAACCCATGTCTCTGCTGGTGACATGAAGAAACAGGTTTGGCTGCCGTAAGCCTGCCTGGGCTGTGCTGAGCTGAGTGGATGGAAGCTGCCTGCCTGCACCAGATTGGTGCCTGAAGCAGAAGTTTCCACTTGGGTTTCTTGTTTGACAGTTTGGCTTAATGTTTGTAGCTCTCTGACATTAGTTGTCTTTTTGGCTGTTTTTCTTTGCGAGTAGCTACATCTTATGCATGCTTTAGAGGAGTAGAGATGGGGAAAAGGATGCAGTGTGACAGTGTGCAAGACATGTCTTGTTGAGGATTTGTGGTTTGGGGTCTCACTAGCTACATGGTGAGCATTCAGCTTGGCTTTCTCTCTTGTGTATCTCCTTCTCCTCTGCAGTGTGATCCCATGCTTACACCAGTGCCAGGAAGAGTAATTTGAGGGCTCCTTTATCCTTACTGACTGGTATTTTTTTTCTAGCGTGCATAGAGAAGGATGTCAGAAAATCAGTTTTAGCCTTAAGTAAATGAATGTCGGCTATTTAACTGATTTAGTTAGTAAACCAAAACTTTTAGGAAAGAAGTTGTCCGCTGAAGACTTCTTGTATATGTTGAAAAACAAAGAAAAGGCAAATTTTACACTTTCTGAACTTTGAAAATAGCTGCTTTTAATACACCTGGCACACTACAGCAGAAACTTAACCAAAAAATACTGTATTGTACCAGCATTTTTTTCTGTCTGCATTTAACTAGTGAAGTCATTTTAAAGTGCTCCTAACTCAGTCTGTATCAGGGTGTCACAGGCAGCTTGTCAGTTGGCCTCTGGGCGATAGGAGCTGTTCTTCCTTCCCTACTCTCCCAGTAATGCAATACCAAGGGGTGAGGGTGGGCTGCTAATTGGGCCTCCAAAATGGGCATTCTGAAAGTTATAATAACTGAGTACTCAGATATTTTATACACAGTGAACCCAATACCTGGGTATTCTGGGGTTTTTTTCCCAATCCCTATGTATTTTTCACCTGTTTCTGCCTTTTTTTTTTTTTTTTTTTTTTCCCCCTCCCTGTAAGGAAGGATGAGGAACACTGTGTGTCACAACATTACTGTGCATCAAATATTTTTTTTTTCTATTTTTTTTTTCCTGTTCTGAGCCCCTATATCAGCACTTCCAATGCAACCACTCTAATGTAGCCCCTGTTCCCACTGCCGAAGCGTTAGTACCAAAGGTGCTGACTTGGTGCCTTCGTGCTTTTTTTTTTTTGCTGCAGTTACTGCCTGAGAGATTTTCTGCATTTTTCTGCCTCTGGTTCTCCAGTTTGGTAATAATGAGAAAATATTAATGAGAAAATAAATGAGAACATAATAATGAGAAAAGCACAGATTTTTTTTTTTTTTTTTGGAAACATTTGGCACGCCACTGAGATTAGAAAACTTTCCAGAAGGCTCTTCTAGTGTAGTGTGCCATGTTTCTTTACTGCAACAGAGAAGTAACACTGTTACGATCAGTCATTTTTACCACCTACACCAGTGTCCTGGTTTGTAAAGTGTATCGGTGCCTCAAGTTGCTGATTTTTACTTTAAAGCTTTCCATGTGAGGTTTGGGGTTTTTTGTGTCTTTTGTTTGATTTTTTGGGTTTGGTTTGGTTTTTTTGGGGGGTGGGGAGGTTTGGCTGTGGGGCTTGGTTGGTTGGTTTTGTTTTGGGTTTGGTTTGTTTTCTGCTGTGTTTAATCTTTCAGGAGGCCACTGCATGCTACCAGTGTGTTAAACTATTCCTGCCCTGTGTTTTTAATGTTGCCTTCAGTAGGCAGGTGATACACAGTAGTAGCAGCAACAGATTTTGGAAGGTAAAGTGCTCAGGCTTGTGAAGGTTAAGTGTGCTCAGATTGCTAAGATTGCATAATACCAGTGGCCTTAGCTCCTGGTGGGACTGCTAAGCTTCCCCATTTACTGTTATGAGGCATTAGTGTGGCTTAAGGAAGGAGAACAAATATGTTTCCTGATTTTCATATGTATATTTTCATGTTTCAGGATTTTCCTGAGCATTGCAGCATGATGCTCCGTGTGAGAATTTCCAAGAACAGAAAGAAACTTAAATAATTTTTAATGGCTTGAGAGAAACTGAGGAGAACAGCAGAGAATGATATTTGCATCTCAGATTTGTGATGGGAAATTCTTTGATGCTGTATCAAACTTCCACATTTTTCACTTGGATTATTTAGAAGTCGCCATTTGAGAAATGGAATATAAATCAGTCTTTTGCTGAAACATACAAGGAAAATATACTTGGTAGCAAGTGATTATTTAGACAGAATTAAAGAACAATTGCCTACTATAGACAATGTTTCAGCACAATTTTTTAAGTATTTACTTCAAGCAGAAATCTATAGGGACTATTAGACTATTCAAATTAGTGCCCATATCCTGTCACCAGGTGAAATTTAGAAGACGTGGCTACTCAAAAGCCTGTATTTGTTTTGCTTTGTGTAACTTGGTGTTCAAGTATTTCCAGATGCTTGGGTTTTTTTCAGTTAGTCTGCTGTTAGCTAGGAAAATGTAACTTATGCCAGTAAAACCAGACCAAAAAACTCCTAGTAGTTCAGGGGTTTTACGTAGTTATTTTTAATTCCCAGGCAAGATTTTAGAGGTGAAATGGAGAGACATCTAGAAAAATTGTGATGCAGGGTGCCCTACTTTGATTTCAGACTGATTCTCCTTTTCTTTTGACTGTTTCAGGGGATGCTTTTGATTTGAATCAACAGCAGATATTGCATTGATATTTGAGTCACTGCTGGTCATTGTTGATGTTACTCCGGTTTAGGTTGCCGAGGCTTGTGTTGCTGCTGTTACTGCCTGCTGCCTAAAGTACCCCGTTCTGTTCAGTTCATTTTTACTTTATTATTTGCTCTTGTTATTCTCTGTTCATCAATCTGACATCCTGCAATGCTCATAGTGCAGGCGTGAGGTCCATGTCTTGATGTGAGCACCTAACAGGTTTTGATTTAGTTTTAGATTGATATATTCCAGTTAGACCCGTATGGCTGCTGAGAAAGAAAGAGTGTGTATATGCATGCATACAAAATAATCTTCAAATTATTTTTATTAATGTATTCCTAATTAGGGATTAGTGTTTTAATTGGCTTTCTGTGATAGCAGAAGTTCTTGTGCAGATGCAGTTATTCCAAGAAAAGCAGTTATGTTGTGTGGGGAAAATATTATAAACACAAACTGCAAAGCATTCATAAAACTGTATGTAGAAGCACCGATTGATACAGAGTACTTGGTCCTAATTTTCTTGTTCGCAATGAATCACTTCATTTAGAAGAGGAAATTAGCTGTGTGTAGGCTTTAAATAACTTAGAAATGCTCTTAATTTTTATTTTTTTTTTCCCCTGCGAGATTTTTCTTCCTTATAATGCTTTTTGGGCTGATGTCCGATTTGCTATGAAATACTTGTATAAATGCTTTCTGTATTTGGGTTTCGGTCATGATATGCTCCAAATAATTGGTATTTGCAAAAGATGAAAAAAAGCTCTGCCAAGATCAGCAGTTGCTCAGTTGCCACAGTAGAGATGCTTTGTAGAAAGCTGTAGGAGCATTGTATCCACCTGCAGCTCACCTCTCTCTTAGCTTACCTTCAAATTCTGTTACTGCAGTGTTTAGTGACGGGTACAGTTGAGAGAATTACTTACATGTTTAAGTTATTCATAATTTATTTCATTCCTATACACAAATCAGAAAGCTTAGGGGCCAGGTAACCAGTTTTTTAGTCAAAACCATAAACACAGTATACTAAGTGCTGTAGCCCTTTTGCTTAGAAGAATATTATTAGAAAGCACATGGTTTAATGGTATCCCAACTGCACAGTGTGTTTGCAGGTAGGTGATCCCACTGGCCATTGCAACATCTGAAACACAGCAAACATTTGGAAAGCTGATGTAGACTGCTGGGAAATAGTGGTCTCTCTGGCTGTGTTTTTGAGAACAGTCTCAAGCTGGTGTAACAGCACATTGCTGCTCAGAGACAGAGGTACCTTCCTGGCTGTCATGTGCTACTGCTCTTCTTGTGCTGATACCACTAATTAGGTGTAGCATGAAGTCATTTAAATGAGTTTGCTAGTGAGGTACAATCTGTTTATGGAAGGATAGGAAAGATGACTTGAAGCCAGTGGAAAACAGGGGTTGTGGCTATGCAGCTTGGAGGATGAGGTGAAGGGAGAGTGTGTCCGCTGCCCCATCTACAGTTGGTGAGCTGTTAGATGAGTGGATGTAGAACTGTGGTCCTGGGTGTGGTTTATCAAGTTTGGCCACCTTAGTACAATATCTCCTGTGCAGTGAGTATAATCAGTAGGTAAGAAGGTGGCAGTTTTCCAACTAATTGTGTGTTTCCTTCTCACAATAAGCCAGAGACGGTATGGTAAGTAGAAAACAAAAATGGAAATTGGAAACTAGTATGGAAAAGACATTTTCTTCCTGATACTGTTTTTAGCTGAGAGTTGGATGTAAAAATGACACAGCCTAAGGCTGTAAGGAAGGAAATACAGCTTTTGAGGTATTACAGTCTCCTGCAGCAATATTTCTACACATCTAATCAGATTTAACCTTTTTTTTTTTGGTTTTTTTTTTTTGATAGTGACAGAGCAACAAATGTGCTGAATAACAGCTTTGTTTTGTTTTCAGGATGATCCGCACAAAACTCATAACTCTACATCAGCCACAGATGGACTCTCTGCAACTTCATTTATAGAATATCCAAAGTACAAGCCATTTATTAATTCAGATTTGCTACGCTCCCCACGGAAACCTGTAATTCCATATCCTGAAAGCAACAGCAGAGGTAATAGACAACAAAGTTGTTTTCTTACCTGTTTACAAATCGTATGGTGAAATACAGTGTCTATGTCTACAAAGGTTGCAGTCTTTTTTTATCCTTGTATCACATCCCAGCAATGTGCAGGTCACCTGTTTCATAGGTTCTTTGCTCTTCTCTTTCTGAAGAATATCTAATGAAGGTCATCTTATAGCTGGAGAAGGATGTTCCTCTTCAGTAGTAGAGAGCTGTGAAAATTGGCTGAGTACTCTGTGAAATTGTCCTGATGTGTTTTCTTTGTCCCTTCTTCAGTCCTCCCTCTATCTTACCTCTCCTGGGCTCACAGCTGAGTTTGAAATAAGATTTTAGTCCCAAGAATGGGTTGGAGCAAAGGAATAAGTTTGGTCCTGTTGAAATAGGAAGGCTTGTCATGGACAAAGGGTGGGGCAAGAATATTTATCATATCAGTGAAGACTTGGAGGTTACAGAAAAGAGTTCAGCGTAGTGCTGAGCTGAGAGCTCACAATGCCACCAAAAAGGGAGGTGAGTTTATTCCCTTTTATTCTTCCTTGTTTCTAGGCTATTCCTTCTCCCTCCTTTCCCACTCTGGTCCTGTTGTTCATTTCCAGATAAACAGATTCTTCTTGGCTGACCTGACCTGAATAAAAAATATTCTTGGTTAGTTGTCTGTTGTTGTAGTGAATTGGCTTGTTGTGCAGTGAGGCGTGCTCCAGAGCTGCCTTGGGGTAAGTATAGGAGGCAGCATGGGGAGTTGGGAGGCTAGAGCAGGACTAATCCTTTTGTGCGAGCTGTTTAGTTCAGTCATTGCAAAAATGCTGCCTTTAAGACTGGAGTTGCATGGGGTATGAAATGGGTATGAAAAATGCAATATTTTTTCCTTAAAGGGAGAAAAGTTGAGAGAGATTCAGGATGAATCCTAATATTAGTCAACTAAGTAAAAATTCAGCACAATAGCCTCAAGTTGCTGTTCCACTAAGATAATTCATGTCCAAGTTACTAGAGACATCTACGTTAATGACCTAGTAAACCTCAATTCTTGAAGTGCTATCTAAAAAAATGCAGTGTATGCTTTCACATGTCATCAGCTTTTGACACAAAACTAAAGGAACCTTGTGATGGATAAGAAATGGGATGTGCAGGAAGGAGCTTCCTCTGAGTTACTGATGCAGGTGTATTTTTCTAGATGGTGTTGCATGTTGAATTAACGACAAACTTTTGACTTCCAGGTTTTCACTTGGCAACTTCTTTCAAGCAGGGAATCTGCCAACTGTGAAATCAGTATGAGCGGAGGGAGACAATCTGATAAATTATATCCCTTTTTAAAAATCATTAAATGTCTTTATTTTCAACAGATGTTTAAGCAAATATTAATACATACTGAAAATTAAATCCAGCAGGCAGATGATCCAATATCTTACTCTTGCCTAGCTTTTAAAAATGCAGAAGTGTTCTGAAGTGTGTATTTTTGTAAGTTTAAGGGTGTGGGTATTAACTTCAGATGGGAAGATAGATTTGATTGGGTTTGAGGGTCCTTACCACTGCTCCCAACCCCAAATCTTAAAAAGTCATAGCGAGAAATCCTGAAATTGAGTATAGTCAATTCTGCTTGTTTCAGCTGGAATTTTTGTTCTGTATGGCTCAGCACACAGTTGATTTTAATACTCTAATAAGGATGACTTAATGATACTTGGCATCCTGTTGGGTTTCACCTTCTCTGTGCGTTGCTGTATGTTGTTAGGCATCATTGTAAATATACAGAGATTTCAGTTTAGCTCTGAGGTTAAGAGTAACACATTTGTTCACTATGCCCATTTCAATTGAATCCTGATAACAGTGATATAAAAAGAGAAGAGGATACAGCTGGTGATTCTGATTTTGCAAACAGAACCAAGTCATAGATAATATTCCCTGTAACTGTGACAGCCATCACTACTTATTTACTTAGCAGGTACCTTAAAGCAGGTAGGTTTTTATTGATGTGATACTCTGATGTGCTCTCCTGCATTTCCTGCAGGCACTTGGGAGTACTGGTTGACAGCCAGGTGAACATGAGTCAGCAGTGTGCTCAAGTGGCACGGAAGGCCAATGGGATCTTGTATCAGGAATAGTGTGGCCAGCAGGACTAGGGATGTGATTCTTCCCCTGTGTCTGGCACTGGTGAGGCCTCACCTCAAGTACTGTGTGCAGTTCTGGGCCCCGCACTTCCAGAAGGATATTGAGGTGCTGGAGCGGGTCCAGAGGAGAGCCACAAGACTGCTGAAAGGACTGGAGGGAAAGTCTTATGAGGAGAGGCTGAGGGAGCTGGGGCTGCTGAAGAAGAGTAGACTCAGGGGAGATCTCTGATCACTCTCTACACCTACCTGAAAGGTAGTTGTAGGTAGGTGGGGGCTGGACTCTTCTCCCAGGCAACCAATGACAGAATGAGAGGGCACAGCCTGAAGCTGTGCCAGGGGAGGTTTAGGTTGGCTATCAGGAAGGTGGTGGAGTCGCCATCCCTTGAGGTGTTTAAGGAAAGATTGGATGTGGCACTTAGTGACATGCTCTAGCTAGGTGGTGTGGTGTCAGGTCTTAGGCTGGACTTGATGATCTCAAAGGTCTGTTCCAGCCTTATGATAATTCTGTGTAATTTAGAGATTTCTTGAGTTTTTACTCTGGGGATCTAATTCTGATCCCCAGATCCCCAGATCAGAATTCTGATCTAATAATTATTCTTTTTTGTTCTTTTTTTTTCCTTTGTTTTTCTTTTTTTTTTTTGTAATCTGATGCTCAAGCAAATGCACAGTCCCGGTTTTCTTGTGCTTGCGCAGTCTGTAATAACAGTGTTATTCTTTCTCTAGAGTGGATTTAAGCACAAAAGAGTGGGCTAATGTGACCTCGCAGATTAGTCTGCTATGTGAGCTGTCTGTACAGATGTTCCTGTTTTACATGAACAGGAGTGTATAGGGGAAAGGGATTATGGTTATGGTTCCCTTTGCAGAATTAAACAATACAGCTAAGACACGCAATACAGCAGATTACCAGCAGATGGTCTAATTGCAAGGTGATGTGAGCTATATTACAACTGCTTTTCTTTTTGTGGTGATTAATCTATAGAGGTTTTGTTGAATAATTACTAAAGCAGGGAATGGAATGGAAAGAGGGAAAGTCATTCAGCAGAAAAGAGATGCACGTCTTGGAGGGGGAGGAGTCGAACACAAATGCAAAACCAGAAGAATCTAAAAGATTCTTGGAGAAATAAATGTTTTCATCGCCCTTCTGATAGCTCACCTTTATTCTGCTCTGTAACCATTCACCAGAGCGTTGTGTTGTGTATTTGTTGTGCTTGCATGCGCCCGTAGAGGGAAAAATAATACAGCAGAGAACTGCCACTGTTGTTAACTAGCTAGTTGTGACCTTTCATTTCCTTTTGATAGAGTCAGAAGATGTTCTCTGTGAACTTAATCTACAAAATATTTACATGCCTCGTTCTGGGGAATGGATGCATCTTTCCCAAATGTTTCAGATGAGGGTGTGCACCAAGGGCACCTATTCATTTGAGACTGGCCTTAGAATCAGTTATGGTTTATAGGGAAGCAGGTCTTAATTCCTGGAAGGAGTCTTGGATGCTGGTAAGGAACACTGACTTTCTTGCATAACATGCTTTTCCAAAAATGTTTCAAGCTCAGTGTTATTTTGAGGTGGTAATTTAATGATATCTAACAAAAGGTTCTTGTTCAATTGCAGCAATATTTTCTGCTCTGAAGAATCTCCAGGAAAAAATTCATCGTCTGGAGCTGGAACGGCTTCAGGCAGAGGAGAATGTGAAACACCTCAGCAGGGAAACAGCAGACTATAAAAAAGTACTGAGTGAACAAATGCAGCACAAAGAGCATGTCAAGACTGAAGTGTCAAAGAAAAATCAAGGTTGTTTGCAAACTTTATATAGATACTACAGAACACTGATGTGGGTGACACTTGATTTTTATCAATGCGTAAAACTATTTTAATTTACTTTGTTCAGCATCTTTTACTTTGCAGTGACACATGGAGTTACAAAGAAATAATTTTAAAAGCATGCTTTGTTCTAGGGATTTTCATGCATACAAAATTTCATTAGGCTCAGTCTGTAAGTTTCTTTAGATGCTCCTTTTCTTGTTTTGGAGCTGTCCCAAAAGCATTAAAAAAAAATAAATAAAAAAATCCCAGGAACATGATGCATGATTTTGCTTTTCTGCCTTCTGTTATCTTCAGAACTGGCTTCTCAGCTGGCAGCTGCTGAGTCTCGCTGCAGCCTTTTAGAGAAACAGCTGGACTACATGAGAAAAATGATCCAGCATGCGGAAAATGAGAAATCTCATCTCTTGGAGAAACAGGTGTGTTCTCAGAATTATCTCAGGGTTAAATTATAAAAATCACGGACTATGTCATGACTTTTTGTAGTTGCTGTAATTTTAATAGCTTTAAATATGGATGTCTATTTCAGCAGGCCTCTATATACTTAGGTGTGGATAATTTTTGTACTTATATTTCTTAATAAAGGAAGTAATCGAATTTTCTGCCTTTGTACACTTGTCTCTAAGGCACTGCCAGGCTTTGATATTAATGAGAATAGTTTGCTTCTGTGTGATTGGCTTACTGCAGTAGCTCATCCTTATCCTTCAGTGTTATACCCATGTGCCACTGGAGGGGGAAAAAAAAAAAAGGAAAATTCAGTTTTTCACAAGTAGTGACTGAGATTTGCCTTTTATCTAAAATGAGCTACTATTTTGTTTCCTAGGAGTATGGATCACCTGGAGTCTCCATTTCTTGGTCTCTGTGGCTGTCCTATTTCAATCCATTAAATAGTTAATGAATTAAAAATAAAAAAAAACCACCACCAAACATAAAGATGTCTCTAATAGCTGAGTAACAAGGGATTGCTTTTTACCATGATGGATTTGGAAGGAGGAGAGACTGCAGACTTTCCTCTCGTCTGAATCTGAGTGTGAAGTTTCCAGCATTGATGGACCAGTGGCATAGTTGCTCATTAATGGTAGCACCATCTAAAATTGTACAGAGGAAGTAGTAGCTCCTTTGGACTGTTTGTGGGGCCCCTTTGTGCTGCGGACACAAGGTTTACTACAGATGGTGTTATTTTATTGTTCTTATAATTGTCCTTCTTTTCGCTTCTCCCTTCAAGGGTTCAGTGGAGAGAGATCGACTTCTTGATCAATCACATGTTCAGTCTAAATTGGAAAAGCTGGATATGCTGGAAAAAGAGTACAGCAGACTTACTACGATGCAGTCCATAGCAGAGGTCTGTCATTCGTGCTCAATACTACATCACATTTATCGTGTTTATTGTAATCAGCACATTATACCTATCAGTCAGTAATAGGCCTGTGCAAAACTTTGTGCTAGAGAAAGATAGCACCTAAGCATCTTTTTAAAGCTGGTGTTGTAAAAACTTGAAGTTAATGATGAAAGAACATGGCCAGGTAGGCTTTAGGTAACTAACGCTACCAAAGCTGGAGTTCTGTTAAGCTGTAACAATGTCTGTTGTTGTTCATCTTCTGTCCTTAGTTGGTGCCTAGGCCTATAGGATTGCAGGTGTTCCCAAGCTCTTAACTTCTGAGTTGCCTTACGTGCTACTGAATACTAGCAGCTATATTTACTTATGACCTAGATTTGACTTGTGTGGTTTTTCTTAATAAATAGAATTATTATTAATTATTTTGCTTGCAGATTTCTGTAGCCTGACATTGCTAGGTTCTAACACTGTGTGGCTGTCAGTGGGTTGAAACCAGTCTGACTCTTCAGGATTCATTTTGAATCAGAAGCTTTTAAAAGTTCAGCATTGCTGTGTTTGATCATATTCTTTCTGAAATCTGGTCCACATTCTACATCTTTCTTCTCCTGTAAAGACACTACAGGACTCCCTAGCAAGGGAACTGCAGAGGGCTTCACAAGGGAGAGGCTTCTATCTGCAAATTTCTTCCATCCAAAAAGAGCAGATAGTACATGATTAGACTGTGGTATTGAGGACAGCTCCCAGTTGTCCCTGCACATCAGCCCTTACCAGATGCTGAAGTAGATGGTGTTTTTCCAGGAGTCCATAAGGAGATGTTTGACAATAAATCTTTAGTTAGTTGGTTTGCTGCAGGATATTTAGACACTATAGCAATTCTTGGGAGCCCTTGACCCAAGGCAGCTGTAACAAGCTGTTGAAGACCTTTACACCCCATTTTGGTAAACTGCATTTCTGGAGTAAAAGTGCTTGCATTGTTTACCTGGGCCAAACTCCTTCAAGGAGAGATGAGTGTCTTCTGGGAGTTGTTCACTGAAAGCAGGAGTAGGTTCCTCCAGGATCAGGGCTGAAATAACTGCTGTAGCAACAGGAGATTCTTTCTCAAGGGCTTTTACCAAGTTTTTGACTGGTATCAGTTGGAGTTTGGTGGGGCTGGGTTGTTTGTCTTCTTGTGTCTGGCTAGTGAACATAATTTCAGCACAACAGTTTGGTTTGTGGGGTTTTTTTTGTTTTTTTTTTTGTCTTTTCTGGATCAAGCTAGATGTCTTTTTTTTTTTTTTTTTTTTAATTCTTTGGCACCTTTATAAATTAGTAGTTATCACAATTAAATCTCTATCTCTGGAATTGGCTGTTAAATTCATGGAATTTGAATCCGTTCTGGGAAGGGAGAGAAATCTGGATTTAGCTCTAACTAAAGGCTCCTTGTGGCCATTTTGCTGTGATGAGCCGTTTGCTGATGAACAGGTCTGTCTGCCTCTCTGCTTGCAGGCTGCATTTCTACGTGAGCAGCCACGTGCAGAGGGCTACCTTATAACACTGAAAAGGTGCCTGCACACTTTGCTCAGAACAGTTGCATCTGTAGTCTCTTTGATCTCTGCTTTAGCTGTGGCAGGACCACAGGAACATCTGCAAGTTTAGCTTGAAGCAAGGAATAGAGAGACTCTTCCTCTACATGGTGTGCTGAAGTGGATGGGAGGTGGCGAGTTGACCGTTCCTGAGTGAGCAGTCGTGTAACTGCCTCTGATTTCAGATGCTCTGCCAGAACATAAGTTGTATTTGGGTCTTACTGAGAGCATTTAACCTCTGCAGATCCGTTACCTGGTCCTATAAGTATCAGCTTCAAGCAATTTGCCAGTGTTAATAATGGTTGTAAAAAGGAAATGCTGTGACTCTTACTCATGTAAAGTACTTGTAATTGGAATACTTGTCTCAAAAGCGTTTTCTGGTCTATGTTTATTGCAACTGTAGTACTGCAGTGCAGTCTCCGGATAGCTGACTTGAGAGGGTGACTGAGAGGGTCTGATCATGTCTGTATCTGAGGATGGAGTTAGGGCATGGGGTGTACCCTACAAGTGCAGTTTGGGCTCTGGTCTTTTGTGTGGCCAGATGGCCACAATTTGAATGTGTGTGTAGTTGACACATTTTGAAGAACTGTGGTTGGTAGTAATCAATCTTTTGTTAATGCTAACAATGAGACTTAATAAACTCTCACTATTCTACAAACAACCGAAGGAATGAATCCCTGCATGCTGTTGTGGCTGTACACTACCCACGCCTTTAGTTTTCCCTCTGCTCTCTAGTTGCCAGGTGGTGAGAAGCCACACCTGCCCTGTTCCAGCTGGGTATGTGCTGACTGCTCAGCTGGCAAGCAGGTGCTCCTTTCCAAGGGAGTGAAGCACTGAGGTAAAAACTTGTCTTCACACTGCAGATGTTTCCTCTCTGGTGGAACTAATTTCAAAGTTTATCCCAGCAGGCAATTTTTAGGAAATTTGGGTGCACTGTACCTTTGAGGTCTCATACCTTCCTGTCTTTGGTTAAAGTTGTTTGAGGGATAGGATGCCATTCAGAGATTGCTGGACACGCTTGAGAAGTGGGCCCATGTAAACCTTACGAGTCTCAACAAGGCCAAGTGCAAGGTCCTGCACCTGGGTCAGGGCAACCCCCAGTATGAATACAGGCTGGGGGGGAGATGAAGGGATCAAGAGCAGCCCTGCAGAGAAGGATTTGGCAGATGAAAAATTTGACACGAGCTGGCAGTGTGTGCTCGCAGCCCATGAAGCCAATTGTATCCTGGGCTGCATCAAAAGAACTGGGGTCAGTAGGTCAAGCGAGATAATTCTGCCCTTCTCTGCTCTGGTGAGACCCCACCTGGAGTGCTGCATCCAGCTCTGGAGTCCTCAGCACATGGACCTGTTGGAGCAGGCCCAGCAGAGGGCCCTAGAGGGCTGGAACATCTCTGCTATGAAGAAAGGCTGAGAGAGTTGAGGTTCAGTGTGGAGAAGAGGAGGCTTTGGGGAGACCTTATTGCAGCCTTTCAGTACTTAAAGGGGTCTTGTAAGGAAGATAGGGACAGTCTTTTTAGCAGGACCTGTTGAGACAGGACAAAAGCTTATGGTTTTAATGTAAAAGGGAGTAGACTTGGACTAGATAGAAGGAAGAAATTTTTTACAATGAGGTTGGTGAAACACAAACAGGTTGCCCAGAGAAGTGGTAGATGTCCCATCCCTAGAAATACTCAGGGTCAGGTTGGGTGGGGCTCTGAGCAACCAGATCTTGGTGAAGATGTCCCTGCTCACTGCAGGGGTTGGACTAGCTGGATCTTTATAAAGGTCCTTTCCAACCCAAACCTATCTGTGATTCTGTGAGTGAGGTGCTTGCATGAAACTTGATTTCCCTTAGAAAACAGGCAAAACCAGAAATTTAAATACTTCATTTCTATTTTTTTCTTTTTTTTTTTTTCTTTTTTTTTTCCAGTGGCCACTGGTGACTGAGCAGTGCTTTAGGCAGCCTCGTTCTGACTTGCAGCTCGCTTTCTGTGCCATGCCACCTTATGTGATGGGCAGCATGGCTGAGGAGCGTCTGTGGTCGCTGTTAACCAGCCCTCTGGCCTCACCCTCTCAGTGGTGGACCAGTAATCCACACAATACTTTATTCTATAAGCAAGAATGTAACTTGGATAGATAATTTCTCACGCTGTCTATCACTGATGACACAGTAAGATCCACTCTTGCTGTGCAGTTTGAACTGCACGCTGCAGCTAAACAGCTGGCTGAGTGAATGCTCAGTTCATTTTAATGCACAAGCATTGGCCCAGCTTCATGTCACTCTTCAGTTCAAACCAAAGATTTGCTTCAGTATTTTCATATTAAAAATTCTGTCATACTCAACAGGTTATACGAAGATCTTTGTGAGACTGACCACATGAAAATCAAGAATTGGGCCATATACTGTGAAGGGCAAGAAGACTATTTTAAGTTACCTGGAATATATCTGATTTGAATGAAAAAAAATCTTGAAAAATCAACAGAAAATGTTGGTTCCCTTATACAGTGCCTTTGTCCTCAATGTTTATGCAGGGGTTTGCCTTTTAACACCTTTGTATAACAACTGGTTACATTCATCTTGCAGCTAACGCTCAAGTAAAGCAGAGATGAAATATGTAGCGCCTCAGTGTAGTGGGTTTATAAACAAACAGCAGTGTACAAATACAGCTGTTAGTTTCAACTGCATGTTTTTCTGTCTTGAGTTTGTTTAGTGGCTCTGTGAATAATCAGTCTTTTGGGGGAAGAGAAGGGAAGTTGTTTTGTGTCCTGGAGGACTACCTCACTTTTTCACAATGCTGTATAAAAGCAGAAAGTTACTTGATAATTTTCACATTGAGAGTTTAAATGTATCCTACTTAACCAAGGTTTTCATCTTGTTGGAGGGTTTAGAAAGCAATGTGTGCCTTTCCCCTTAAGCCTTTTATTTGAAAAGGGCTTTCAGAAGAATTCTTACATGTTTTTACCATAAAAAGTTGTAAACAGTTCAGTTTTGCTTAAAGATATCTCAGGCATCATACAAACTTTCCTCCCTCTTAATTATTGGGGAAGATTGTTAGATGTTCAAAAATTCCTCTACGAGTTTAAGCTAAAAATATCAGTGAAAATACCACGAGTGGTCAAAATAAGGCGAGTCTTCTCTCAGCTTAGAATGACACACCTTTGGTAGCCCTTTTGTAGTAAAAAAACCTTTCAGAATATTATACACGACAACCTACTTTCTAAGGTTTTTCACATCCAAAATGAAACCCAGCCTTGTATTGCTCTCCCTGTAGACTGCATCTTAAATTGAGGCAACAGTTGTAGAAGTAAAACCAGAAAAATCAACCAAATTTTAAGCCTAAGCACTTGACTCCTGTATTTTTGCCTATGCGAACAAAACATCAGCAGTCATTCTAATGCTGAAGTCTTCACTTAGCTTTAAGTCGAAAGTTGAACTGATACACTTTTTCTCAAGCTCTTTGTATTGTAAGCTTCAGGAAAAAAAATAATTGTTTCATTAGTAATGCTGTCATTGTTATTTATCTTTGACTAGAAAAAAATGAAGGAGCTGGAACAGAAGCTTCAGGAGGAAGAACACGCGAGGAAGCTTGTTCAGGAAAAAGCAGCTGAGGTAACCAACGGGAAATTTCTTTTGTACTCATATGCACTGTAATTAACTCTTCTTTTCCAATCAACTCTTCAAATGCTTCTATTTTTCTCATTTACAGTCTTCTCAGCAGCTACTGGTGACTTGCAGCCCTTGCTTTCAGAAAGCCTGCATTGTAAAAATTCTTGTTTTGCAATTCTCAGCTTACTCTGTCTCTGGTTATCTATTAATATAATTCCAGTAACTCCACTTATTCCCTCAATTAAAGCTTCAGACAGGCCTGGAAACCAACAGACTCCTGATTCAGGCAGCATCACCTTTACTTTCTCCAAAAGCAAGAAAACCCAGGAAAAAAACTAAGCAGCCCGAGAAGGTAACATGGGGGGGAAGAGAAGGGCAGTAGATAAGGGTGGGTGCATGTGATCAGGAAGGTAGGCAAGGGAAAATGGGTTTGTTGTTGTCATCTTTGATAAACCTTTCTCTCTTCTTCCCCTTCAGAAATGCTGTCTTACGAGCCGTCTCACGATGCAGCCCCATTACAGACTGTGTCTGGGTGATGTACCCTTTGTAGCTGGGAAGGTGAGCTGCTTAATTCCAAAGCTTAATGCTCAGTAGCTGCAGCTCCTTAAGTGGCTTTGGCTTGGTGCACTCCTGACACCCAGTGGTCAGGTCAATTAATTTGCTTTGACCCTTTCAGTCTGTCATCCAAAGGCTTGTTGAATATTGATAGCTTGCTGAAGTGGCATTTCCAAATATGGGTCCTCTCCATGCAGCTTGTCAAACTGTTCTTGCTAGTGCATGTTCATTCAATTAAATACATTCTTGGCAGCAAATTAAACATGTTATCGTTTTTAAATGTTTTCAGTTATCATCGAGTAGGTTGTTGCCAGTGCCATTTACAAGGAGTCTTTCTTTTCCTTCCAGTCTACCAGTCCCAGTCATTCAGTTGGCGCCAATGTGCAACATGTCCTACACCTGATGAAACAACACACAAAAGCTTTGTGTAACAGTCGTGTGGTAAATGATACTCCCTTAGCAAAACCCATCAGTACTGGTCATCCTGCCAGCAAAAGCAGAAAGTCGTCCCTGCCAAAAGAGTCGTCTTCATCCCAGGAAGAGCTCTCAGAAGTGCTGCTGACTTTACAAGATGAATTTGGGCAGATGAGTTTGTGAGTTTGGAGTATTCTCCATTGCAGATTATGTAGATGCTTTATATTTTTGGCTTTTGTTTTAAAGTTGGAAGTTTATGCCTGAGAAAGGGTTTAGTTTTAGCAAGTCTCTAACATATAATCTCCTTGGTCTATTGGATGCAGAGGCTGTGTTTTCTCCTTGAAGCTAAAGAGACGTTCTGGTAAACAGTCTGGACCCAGTACCTGCATTTATATGTAGCAGTACTGAATTCATAAGGGGTAGGGGAGAAGTGTTGTGACATCCCTTGATGAAATGGACAAATTTTCCCTTAAAGGACAGCTTTACTAGTCATTTTCCTTGTTCTGGCTAACAGATCATGAATTGCTGTCCTACTGTACGACTGCAGTAGAAACAGATACACAAAATAGTAACTGAGTGAGTGCTGAGGTAACACCATCAGGGGGTTATTTGGTCATTTTGAGCATGTAATTTGGAGTTTGAAGCTACTTATGTTACTGAGACTTAACATTGCAGCAGCCTGCCACCAGGATGTGGTACTGTAATAATGCTGCTAACTGGTAAATCCATTCTTGCTGCTTTTTTATGGCATGCTGAACATGGCTGGCTGCTGATGCTATGGTTTCCTAGAAGTGCTACTTCTGAACTGAGTGTATGAGCACCGAAAGCCAAGGGAGTCTGATGCAAGCCCTGTTCTGTCTAAATTTCATGCTAGTGATCACCAGCAGCTGTCGAAGCTTGTCCAGGAAGCCCCAACCATTGCAGTGAGGGAAGACCTGGAGAGGGAACTTGAGGCACTGGTGGGAAAGATGGAAGCAAAGGCGGACCAGATCAGCAAAGTCCGGAGGCATCGGTTGCAGGTGAATTACTCTTGACTATGTTCATGCTTCTGTAGAATTGCTATGGTATTGTTTTGGTGATGTCCCAAAGTTAGTCTGCACATCTCCATCTTTCTGTCCCAGTATTCCTGCAGGAGTATCCTTTCTGTTTTACTGTGTCACCCTTGTGCCCACTTTTGTTCCTGTCCTGGGCCAAGCTTTCGCATCTGTTCTTACACTGCATTTTACACTCCCCTCATCCCCAGAACAGGAAAAAGATTGTCCGCTGTACGATAGCAAATCCCACAGCTGCCTCATCCTGGATGTGCGGCATAAACCGGTTGGGCGATACAAGATGAGAAACACCAGATAGGGCTGAAAGGTGTGAGTCTGCTTCCTGGATCTCCTGTCTGAGAGATATTTCTGGTCTGACATCTGATGTGTCAGGAGATACCTGTGTTCTGATCACTCGCACTCACTCCTGGCGTGCATCAAACAGCTGTGCTGAACCACAGCAACTGCTTTGCATGAGGTCCTAGTGGCAGCCAGCTGTACAGACCATAGGGGAAGGCCCTCGTGAAATGATGTTCTTCACACTGAACTCAGAGTAACGTAAACTCCATTTAGAGAGAGACATGGATTTCCAGGGGTTTTCACTGTTGAGCTGAATCTTCTAACAGTTCTCCATTGCTTGGCGTAAATAACCTCTTTGTGTTGTGATTTGCATTTTGTAATACCTGAAATACTTCTTTCAGTTTAAAACAACCTTCAAAGTGTTTTGAATAGCGTAGCCTGTACATTCAAAGATACAAAACCTACCGACTCCCCGCTTTCTCTAATTTTCATTCATTTTAGTGAATTTCTTCTAAAGAGCTTAACCCCTTGTGTTTAATGTGGTTCAGTTCACATGAACCAAGATCCACCCTCACCTGACGTAATTTACACACAAAATGCGTACTGGGAGTGGCGCTACTGACTTCCGAAATGGACACGTGACACGTTTTCAGTTAGAAGCACTACTTGCCTTTGTTCTCTTGCGATCTTCAGGGGAACAGTTGCAGAGAAACAGATGTGTTGCAGTTCCCAGTAGTAGTGACTCCGCACATACTGTGGCTTCCAACTAGCTATTGGCAAAAACTTAGTTGGGATTCGGCAAAATTGTTAGGAAAATTAGGGAGCACCACTGCCTGCAGGGAGGGGAACTATAGAAGCCAACTGGTTTGAGGTATAAATGTGTCTGCACCTTAGACTGGCCAGTTCCCCGTTCAGGCTTATGCCAGCTCAGTCCTTGCTGCCAAGTACTGGGTGTTAGGAGCTGTGGGCTTTTGTGCTGTGTGTGGATACCAGCTCTTCACCTCAGCAGACTTTTGGTGTTTTATAAAGCTACATCTCTGACAGTGATTCGCTGTTAAAATCTGTGGGTAGAAAAAAAATGTTTTCTGTTTGGTTTTTTTGTTGTTGATAACCGGATGGTAAGAGTAACAAATCAACTTTTTTGTCATGTATGACTTCTCTTCCATTTCTAATGGAGATGTCCCCCCATAATGAACTTGCCAGCTTTTATTTAAAGAGAGAACCTGGTAGTTCAGACTATAATCTGAATGCAGTTCTAAACATGTGAATGTAGCAATGCTGTGTAGGGAAAATGAAACATTTGTTGTTCAGGGTGACTTGGAAGCATCCCTGTGCTTAGCTGGGTGGGGTAAGTGGTGGGATATTTCATCTGTCTGGAAGAATTGCCCAGCATAAACTGAAACAAGATCACTGTTTAATGGGTTTTTTTTTTGGGGGGGGCTCTCTTTCAGCTAGAGAGACTTAAGAGAGAATGCAAGTCCAAGAAGACTTCTGCTAAACAAATAAAAGATAACAGGTTCCCTGTTAGTGAGGTTAAAGTAACGACTACAGTAACCACCAAAGGCAAGAATGCTGGTCCCATCAAAGTGAAACCTGGAGAGAAGAGTCGGAAAAACCTTCAATTGTTGAGAGACATGCAGACCATACAGACTTCACTACAGAAAGATGATATCAGCTGGGACTACTGACTGTTCTGCAGAAGATGTTCCTGAACCATCCCAGTCAGACTTTCTCACATTCTGGATATAAAGCAGCTGCCTTGCTATATGAGAGACTACTGTATGCTAAGTGCACTTTTGAAATACGGGCCCTTAATTCTCCATCCCTGGGTTTGATTGTATTATGGTCTAGCTTAAAACACAACCCATTTCTAAGGTACCCAGCCACTGAATCTAACCATCGGTCTCTACCAGTTCCTTTTGTGTTATGGTTCCAGCAGTCCCTCCATTTTCTTTTGGTGCACCAGACACACTCGTGGTGTGAAATGCTAGTGAGATTTCATGCTGTGGTAGAACCGTTGTTCCTTGGGAGGCTTCGCAAGATGCATCTGATTTGAAAACAGTGCTGCAGCCCTAAGTCTTAAGCGCTGTTGTTGGTTCTGTTCTGTGTGCAGCTGCAGTTACTCAGACTGAGGGTGTCGTAAGGGAGAGAACAGGTAATAAACACTTCTGAAGGTCTTCTGTGGAGCTCTCCTCAGAAAGCTTTCCTAGTCCTTGTTCTGCTCCATTGCATTAGCCAGTGTTAATGGCAGTGGATGCTTGAATACTTGAAAATGGAGCAAAATTTTTTCCCAATTATTTTGCTTTGTGATAGACTGAATTCTTTTCAAGTCTGAGGAGTGACTTTCTATTTTTTTTCTAAAGAAATCCTATTTTATGAAAAAGCTGTAGGATAAGTTATAATAATATCCCAGCTCCTAGTACGCAGCTTTGGGTGGTAAAGGAGTGAGATAAACCACAAGTGTTTTAAACTGCAAGTGCCTCAATCATGCCATTCAGTCCTGGCACCTTGCTTTTAACTTGAAGTATGTGCTTTGATGAGCTATCTACTCTGGTAGTAGTGCAATTCATTTTGCACTCTGACTTGCACAGCTGAGTAAATGCTATTTATTATGTTAATAATGTAAAGAATTTCCTATTAATGGAATGTATAGGAGACCCAGATTACCTGTTTATATAGTTGAAAAATAATAAAGCCAGCCTGCCTCTTGAATGAATTGTGGGAAAGCTGCACTTCCTCTAATTTAACTCAGTGTTTGCTGCAGCACAGTGCCCCATCCAGTGAGATTTTTGTGGCCAGGTGACATCTTCCTGGCCAGGGTGATGAATATGAGCTGCTAGGGAGCTGCAGGTAAGGTGAGGCTTAGAGTTACCCACCCTTGCCTGTAGCTGGACAGGTGTGGAACTCTATAGGGTCAACACAGGCAGAAGGGATTTGAGTTTTAATTGGCTGTAGGTGATCTACCCTGCTTGGATCACAGAATGTTTTAGCTCTATGAGGAGAAGTCAGAAGCTGCTAACAAGGCCTGGAGCCATTGCCCTTAAACTTTGTTAGACATGTGGGCTCCAGGTAGCTGGAGTAACCACTTGGAGAGCAGTTCATTGTGGAGGGTCTGAAAAATCAGCAGCAGAAAGGACACTCAGTAATTTCACTTGGGAAGGACCTCTGGGAATCAGCTTGCTCAGCCAAGGGTTAACTTCAGCATTACCTCAGGCTGTGCTCAGGCAGCTCCTTACTGATGGAGGGCTTAGGAGTATTTTAGGCTCCATATGCACTGCAAACAGTGAATGAGGAGGTGCCCAGGTTGGAATTAAGGCGATGAGGGGTGGAAGCATGAAGGAGCAGACACTGAGTTGATCCCAAATCATCCCAGTGAACTTGGACTTAACAGGAGTTAGACAGAAAAATGTGAATCCTCCTCTACACAGAAATTACTGTGCTAATACACTGCAAAGTGCAAAAAATTTGATTTTTTTTTTTTTTTACTGTGAAAGTATTTTTGTTACGAGCAGCTAAGCACTGCATCTGTATCACTATACTGGTCTGTATAGGATAAGAGAAACTTGTTCAAAGATGGATTTTGTTTTCCTGTCATTCTAAATTTGAGAGTTTAAACATTAGCATCTTCCACGACCATCTGCAGAAGAATGAGATTTGGATTTGATGTACTAAATTTTCAGTGCTATTTTATTGTTTGCATGTCCTACACGTTCTTTGGAGAACCACACAGTTGAAAATATGAGCACAGGAACTTGACCCATTTATCAATTTTTTATTAGTGTTAAGGAAACCAAACAGCCTTCATCAAGAAACAAAATATACACACGCACGGTCAATTTGCTATTACAGAATAATGCTATGAGCCATCTTAGATAGTGATTGTACGTAAGGGCAGATCTGCCCTTTAACCTTAAAGCAAATCCAAGTCCTTCCGAAGATACCTTGGGTGGGTTCTTCGCGCTACTCAACTGTAACGTCTCAGGCCACCCTCTTACCACACGTAGTGATGCTCTGCAGCCTGTTACTTTTGGTGGCAGAAGGTGACTGTAGATTTTCCCCAGTACAGAGACAGGGATTGCAGTAGAGCAGGTAGGAAGGGGGGGGGGGGAGGCACCCCAGAACCCCCAGCATTTTTGGCTAAAAGCCTCACACATCTCCTCTACCCGTGCGGCTGGTGATCTTTTTTTG